>CATKHJ010777684.1:0-19235 GCA_949750685.1 Vernicia montana | reverse complement strand
CCTGTAAGAAGAAACAAAAGTCAAGTGGGCTAGGCGGGGTGCCTAGCGAAGCCACTCCGACGGTCAAGTTAGTGAATTGGCTCAAGGTAAGAGATCAGGAACAATATTGAAGAATTGCTTGTGTTTGTGTTAGCAAGAATGCATGTACCTTTCGTTAGTTTGATTTTGAGGTATTTATAGGAGATAGATCCTTACATGAGTTGAGTATGGATTTCCTTGACCGGTTCAGATATAGATTGGCTTGCTTTATAGTTTCAATCCGCTTCCTGCTTGGATACGAACTGGAAGACTTCTTTTTTGACTTTGGTCAATGGGCTTGCAAGTATTTTATATTGGGCCGGGCCCAACTTACTTTACTACCCAGTTCGGTATATTTTGTCCCTTATCAAATATAAAATACAAGTTAAAAAAAAAAGATAAATAAATAACAAAAAAGAGAAAAAATAAAAAATAAAAAAAGGAAAAGTGTGGAGAGAAAGAGATAATGGAGGTAATAGAGAGAAGGAGTACGTTTGCCTGTTTTTATAACGTTAAGGGTATATTCGTACGTCAAAAAATATTAAGTGTTGATATGCACTTTTAGCCAAATATTAAGGGTATTTTTGCACATTGTCCCATTTTTTAAAAGGCTAAATGAATAAAAATGGATCCTTTTCTATATTGGATGGGCTTAAATACTTCATTTGTTGGGCTACAAGCCCATTTTGAACTTTTTTTTTTTTTTGGCCCAGAAGCCCATTTTGAACTTAAAACACTACTCAGCTCATTGCTGTCATTTTATATGTATAAGGTTACAATTATTTGCGTTGGCAATGTGCCTATTTTGCAGCATCGGGCGGGCTGTTAGCTATTGTGTATTTCTTTACATTTTGTTCCTTAATTAACCCTTTTTTTTTTTTTGACATTAGATTATAGATACAATTTCCTATTTCTACTCTAGTATATACTGGACAAGGTCCAAAGATATTTGCACATATAAAGTCATAAACACAACACATATTAAACCTTAAACCATCAAATAATTCACAAATTATATATATATATATATATATATATATATATATATATATATATATATATATATATATATAGCTGGACCAAGGTTCCAAACTGAATTAGAATCGAAATCGAATCGACAGTTTCAATTCAATATTTTATGGAACTAAAATCATACCATAGATGGTCCAGTTCAATTCTGATTTTAATTCAGTTTTGAACCATATCTAAATCAATTTTTTTTTTTTTTTAACAAAAATTGCTCTTAAAATCCAAAAACAAAGTCTTTGGGTGATAGTTTGAACTATAATTATACCATCGGTTATGATTCAGGTTCAAAAGTTAGGAGGATTGAAATCAAACCGGTCCTCCTTGCAGGTTAGAATCAGACTGAAATCGAAATTACAATTTCGATTTCAATATGATTTTTAGCCGATTCGATCCGATTTCAAACCAACCCGTGGTCAGGATTATATATATGGAGTCGAATATGGAATCAAAGAGTTTCAAGCCTTAGATGTTAACCACTGGGGTTATCCCAAGGGGACTTCCTTTCCCCCTTTCCAATATTTAATGTCCTATAAATAGTCAAATACTGATTGGTTGTAGATGAAGATTTTTCATTTTCTATTGAGATCCATTATGAATGGAAGTTGATAAAGGTATAATTTGGACATGTCATTTGGGTTTAGTTGGGTTTGGTCAATCTGTAGGCCAGGTCCACCTTTTGGATTAATGGACTCAAAGACTAATCTCTTAAATAATCTAATTGCACTTAAAATAATTCAATAAACTATATGCTCATAAAGAGCTCATGAAAACCTGATTTGATGAGACCACTCTTACACTAGTCAAAGAGAATTCATGCAAGCATCTCTTCGGCTATACCTCTTTAGAGAAGAGGTCTCCATATGTGGATCGCTTCTCCAACTATGAAGAGCTCTCACAACAAAAGACTCATTCATTGGAAAAAGTAATTCATCACATCTCTGATTTCAGTCCAATTATCACTTTGTACTAACTATAAGATGACTCCTAACTCCACATGAGATACAAAGTCATGATGACCTAATCTTAATCTTTTATGTAATGGCAGAGTATGTCTCATAGTCACATCCATCACCCACCAACTTAGATAATCCACCAAATATAAAAAGTTTGATATATCATCAGTTTCAGATAGCTTATTTTACAATTTCTCATCTCTTTTTTATCTCTAAAGTTTTCTAATATTTAGGAAACTATCTTATTTCTTGAAACCATCGACTCTATTACTACTATTAACTTAAGCATTGGAGTGTTATTGTCAAGTCAATATTTGGCCTTTTTATGTTGTCCTCTCTTTTTTGCAGGCTTGAACAAGGTGAATCAGTCCAAATCAGACCTAGCATAAAAAATTCAGCCCAATTTCTTTCATAATTTTAGACTAATCAGAAGTGAAAGATGACTCCTACCTCTCCTTCCTGCCATTCAAGTAATCATTTGTATATTGCGTCTCTTATAGGATATAAATTATTAAGTTGTTCACATGAGAAAAGAGAAAATGTTATTGTATTTAAATTCCAACCTATTCCCCCATAATATAAAGGAGTAAAAATAATTGGTGTAGCTGCTCAACAATACTCACCAGGGCTACAAAGAGACGCAATAATTAGTTTATTAATATTAATAAAGTTTATTAATAACATTTAATTACTATAATATTGTTGGTGTGATGATTGAATACCACTATAATAGTTATCCATAAAGATTAAAAATAAAAAAATAAAAATAAGTTGTGTTCAAAACTTTGGTGGTGAAAAAAAAAGCTTGGCTTGATATGTGTCAGTATCTAATTCGCATGATTGACTAATTAATACAACTTCCCTATAGTAATTTATAAAGTACCATTTATTATTAAAACACTGACAATTACTCTCTTAATTTTTTTTATATCTGACGTTTTAAAAAACAATTAAAATTTTATTTAATTGTCATTTTTATATAATCAATAAAATTTAGATTTTTTTTTTTGCTAATTTTACTTTTATCCTTATCAATGAATAATTTTTTTATCTTTTAAAAATCAAGAGTACTTTAATCTTTCAACTTATTTTTTTTTAAATTAAAACTAATTAATTATTTTTTAATCCAAGTGAAACTCCCTAAAACATCATATATAAAGTAATGAAGAGAGTAATTAGAAAGTGTCAAAGGTCTAATATAATCAATTTGCCTATTCTCTTTCTCTCTCTCTCTTTTTCTTTTTGTTTCCGCCTATTATCTCTAAAAATATGAAAAGTGAATGGTTAAATTTCAATCTTTCATTAGAATGGTATTAGATTTTACTAATTAGATAAGAGGAAATTGTAATTTTTTTATTGTATAATTCATACTTTTATTTTGATTAATTTTATTTTTTATAAATTTAATTAATCTTTTTACTCTTTTTGAAGGGTATGAGAGTGAGTTTTAAATTCCAAATTTTTATTATCTACTAGTATGATGATAATTTTTATCAATTTAATGAGAGGTAGAGAGTTATCTTTTATTATGTAATGCATACATAATATTAGTTCAGCTATTTAATCTTCCATTAAAAAAAAAGTCATTAAATATAATCCATTGTATTTTTTTACTTGATAAATGACTATATTACCTTATTATTTTTTAAATAATATTTCACATCACTTTCACCTTTTTTGTGCTATACTATTTATTTAATTATTTTTAATTTACAATAAATATTTAATATCTTTTACTATTAACACAATAAATTTTCATTACATTTTAAAAATCTTTATATATATATATATATATCCACTTTCACTATATTCTAATGATGTTTTTTATGATATATACTTCTACTTTTTTCAATTACGTTATTTTTATATTATTGAATAATTTAATAATTTTAATATACTATTTTAAAATTAGAATTACATTTATTTAATTGATACAAAAAGAAAAGAAAATATTTTTTTATTTAAAAAATTCATGATTAATATTAATACAAATTTATAACTTATAAAAATTATATAAATAATATAATCATTTATCAAATAAAAAATAAAATTAATTTAAAAGTTGTATTTAACGTTACACTTAATTTAATTTAAACTTTATAATATGAGGCATAATTTAATAAGAATGTATTAATTTCTTTTTATTGAAATATAGACTCATATTTTAGTCACTACTCTCCTAATGCTAAAAAAAACACAGGAAATTTTAATTTCAACTTTCTAAATCATATGATTGCATTAGTTTGCAACGCACTGAAAACACTGAGTTATGTATATCCATTTGCATTGCATGTCTCTCGTCGCCTCGGTAACGTCCTTCTAGAGGAATCCTCCCCTAATCGACACGAGTTTATGTCTTAGACCACGTGTCATTTGCTGAACTCTTTTGTCTTGTCGGGACCTGCTTTGTCTTAGTGGTCGGGCGTCATCAGATTACAGATCCTGACGGACGCAATTAAACTCTGGGCTTTGGCTGCCGCAGGCGGAGAGGCTAAATTTTTTTTTACTCCATCGGCGATATTAAGAAACGTTGCTTTCGCCGTTTGTCGTTTCACTGCAAACACAATGTCCGTCTGTCCGCGGACAATCGAAACCAGTCGCTCTCAAAACAAATTAAGAATATTAATTAAAAATTAAAAATTAAAAATTAAAAATTAAAAATTTTCATGCGGACGATGCGACCAAGCCAATGGATTGAGATTTGAGATATAATCAAAATTCTTGGTTATATAAATAGCGATCGGCCAGCTAAGCAATATAAATAGCGAACCAAACCATTAATTGGTCCATGTTTAAGCTCGATCGGCCAGCTATGGTTAGCCCCAATAATTACGTTGTCCGGTGTGATATATCTTATCTTGATGGTACAAGACAACTTACACTGCAGGGGTTGTAGGCGGACAACTCTTTTTTCTCTATTTTTTTTTTCCTCCGAAAATTAAATAACGCGAGGGGAAAAAATAAAAACAATATATCTTAATAGGACAAACAAAGCTTCTAAGCTCAAATTTGAATTTATAACAACTGTTAATGGATCAAATTGATGCATTTAGCTCACTATCAGAGGACCATATCAAATATATGATGCATTTAATAACTGATTGTACTTCCAAAAACTAATAATAAATTAGTTATACAATAACGAGATAATTAAAAAAAAATCATATACATTTTATGTCAATTTAATTTAAATTAATTAATTTTATTAGCAGTGGTCTAAAGACATTATAATTATTTATTAGAAAATGTAGTCCAAAATATGAAAATAAAAAAAATATATAGTTTTCTCAATTAATTTTGAGTTAAGTTAAGTTGGTTTTATTAGCAGTCGGTGGATTATATTAAATGAAATTATGTTTATAAAAAATGAGAATTGCAATCGCACAGTAACCTACAAACAATATCAAGATGATATAGCTAGAGCCTTATAGGCTAGCTGAGTATTGATGTTGATCATAATATTGATGATGAGATGATAAACGGCTGGGATTTGGGAACAGCAGAGGAAGATGGTGTTTACGGACAAATAATAATAATAATTAAAGGAGAGGGAAAGAATTAAAAATTAATTAATGGAGGGAGCTAGCGGAGAAAACCAAGAGAAGAAAAGAAGATGAAGAAGGAGAATGCAGGCAATATACCCACATAGTAGACACCGGTGAAGAAAGCTAGCAAATATCGCTAACATATGACTATATACAGAAACAGAAACCCCATTTCTCTCTCTCTCTTTACCCACACACAAACACACACAGAGCACGCTCTACACCTGTACGAACACTTACCTCACCTTCCCCAGAGCACTTCAATACAACTACAGCAGCTGTACAAACAAGCACCACCACCCCACCTCAAGACCTCCTCTTTATTCCCCCATAGCACTTCAATAAATAATAATTAAAATTATTGCAAACGTTACATTCTTGTTATTTATATTTTGATTTTGATAATAAGTTTGTTATAGAGAGAGAGAGAGAAAGAGAGGGGGGATAATCGTGGCACGGTGGCGGAGGAAGTGGGTGAAAAATTTTTATAGGTCGCGCCACATTGCACGTTCTTTAGGTGGACTCAAGACACCTGATTCTCAAGTACTACTCTTTCTTTCTCTCTCATTTTATCTCCTTTTGTCTTCATCTAATACTGGCTATAGATTACTCTTTTCTTCTTCTTATTGAAATTTTCCTCCTTTTTCTTCCTCTGCCTTTTTGTTTATTTGTTTAATTTCTTTCATCTAGCTCCATTGAAACAGAGAGATGGGTAAGGGTAAGGGTAAGGGTAAGGGTAAGATCAGTAAGGGTAATGGTAATGTTCGTGAAATAGAAGGGTCGACAAGCAATGAGGTTCGTGTCAACACCAAAAAATGTATCAACCGTGGCTCGGCTCCTAACAACCCCCATGGTGACGTTGTCTTCTCGCTTTCCTTTGTTTTTTTTTATCCCCCTCTTTTCGCTTTTATGATGTGTGAACTTGTTTGGTTGGTGGTGGCCTTCTCTTCTGCACATGGACTCATGGAGCACTGGTCACTATACCCCCCTTTTTATTTAATTGTTTAATTTTATATTTTGCTATTTTTCTACGCCCTTCTCTCTTTTAAAAATTACACTGTTTTCAGGGTGATTATGAAGTCACACGAAAAATATTTATTTATTTATTTTTAATTTTTATAATTTTTTTTAATATCTTATTGTAACCAGAAATATAAGGGGTTTGAATTTGATTAATGTTTATCGGTTTTTCTGTTATTTTCATTGATCAAAAGGGATATTGCTGTTATGCATTTGCTAGTTGCTACCCATTTTATGTTTTAAATTTCTTCAAAATTTTGAACTTTTTATAAAATCTTTAATTACGAATTAAAATTTTAAACCCATTTTGTTTTCTTCTCCAATTTTTCAGTCCTGTTCCTCTCTCTCTTACCAATTAAAGAAACAATCTTTTTTAATTTCTTCCCAATTGTTTTGGGAAAATTGGGATATTTGCTGCTTGTTTGATTTTGTAATGAATCTTTATCCTTTATATCTCAGGTGATAAAGATGACCTTTACACTGAGCTGTGGCACTTATGTGCTGGTCCCCTTGTTTATGTACCCCACGCTGGGGAGAAGGTTGTCTATTTTCCACAAGGTCACATGGAAGAGGTTCTGTTCCGTTCTCCCCTGTATTTTGCTCTGTTACATCCCTTCATCTTCTGGTTTGTCTCAACTCAAGGAAATGGAAGCTATTCCATCTTCTTTGTATATAGAAATCAATTCAATCATTACCTTAACTCATTTTCATCACCATAAGTGAATTTCAAAGAAATATTGTATTAGTGTGTTCAATTCATTTGTGTGTCAAATTAGGGGTTAGGGAATTTGTTTCTATTTTGGTCAATTCTAATGTTTCGAAACCCTTTATTTACTAGTGTCCGATTAATTTGTTTTAAAACATAGGAGTTGCAATAGAATTGCAAGTCCAACCAAAAGATGGTAGGTTTTTCAGATTTTAGCACAGCACTAAAATGAGGGGGGTTTCAGGTCAAATGAAAAACACTTCTTGAAGTACTTTTATCTTCTTATAAAATGATAAAGAAATAATATGGAAAACTATGTGCACTAAATTCACTTTTAATGTAATCAGGACAAAACTAAATTCAATGGAATTCTATTAGTCCCATGTACATTCCATGCAAAATCAATTGAATTAGTTAAAATATAATCAATTAAATTGAATTCGTTAATATTGTTTATTATTTGACTAAATTTTTTTTCTCGCATATTGGACTATTCTTATGATATTAGCATAATCTGAAATTAATTAGTAGATTAATTAATGTTTTCCTTTCTACAATTTAGCATATTTGTTTGGTGTTTTTTGATCTGCTAGGTTGAGGCTTACATGAACCAAGATGGTGTGATGGAAATGCCTATCTACAATTTACCATCCAAGATCCTCTGCAAGGTTGTTAATGTGCAATTAAAGGTATTCTGTGTTCTTTGCACATCGTGTGATTTATTCACTTTCAATAATGTGCTTGAGTTTAGACACGCAGATGGGTTCTTTGGTTCTGAATTCTGGATATTAAGTCATCCAGTTTTATTTTGTTAATATTTTTATTGTGGTTTTGCAGGCTGAAGCTGGAACAGATGAGGTGTTTGCCCAAATAACTTTGCTTCCAGAGGCAAAGGTTAGCTATTGAGATGCTGATTGATCTACTATACTTTCCATGTGTGTGTATTTATTTAATGTTGTAATCAGGGGTTTATCTTTTTTTTTTTTTTAAGATCTTATTACTGTAGATGATTAGGTAATTATTCATTTCTTTTGCAGTGGCAATTCATTTTTAGTGCATTTTTTCCTTGCAGCAAGATGAGTTAAGCTCCAAGGAGGATGGAAATTCCCTGCATTTTCCTCGTAAAATTTTTGCACAATCCTTTAGCAAGAAACTCACATCATCTGACACAAGCACACATGGTGGATTCTCTGTTCTGAAACGACATGCTGAGGACTGCCTTCCACCCATGGTCGGTAATTTCATTGTGATTTAATTGACAAGAACACAATGATTATAGCACAAACATTATCACATTGTTGAGTTAGGTATCTTTTCTCCTCGTAAACCCATTAACGATATGAAATCATTGGGTTTGGCAAATCCATTGAACTCTTTTATTGCACAACTTATCTGCAACATTAAAAAGTAATTATATAGTTTTTTGCATCATGTGAGAGTTTGACATTGGGAGTTCCTGTATTGGGCTATCTTTCTTGTGAAACCAATTGTACTTGGTCAAGCATGTTGCAAAGATATCTGGATAAAGAACAAGTTCATATGTTATAGTTGGTGCAGGATATGTCTGAAGATCCTCCAGAACAGAAACTTCGAGCAAAGGACTTACATGGTTCAGAATGGTGCTTTCGACATGTTTTTCGGGGTACTTTTTTACTCCAGTAGTTATTCATAGCAATTTTGTATATACAAATAATTTATGGAACACCACCACAATTATCATGTTCTTTTGACAGGATTTATTCTTTTAAATTAAACATCTCAAATGTTCTTATGTTTGAAAATGAATTAGCAAACAATGGATCAAGATCACCAAATATTACGAAAATATCTACACATAAACAAAAAGTTATAAACAAAAGACATGACATTTTACATAGTTCTATGATGTGTCTATATCCCTAGAATCACCTACACTTTTTGTTGTGAAGAAGAAGAATTACAATAGTCAATTACAAGCTCTTGGCTTCTTCCTTACATATTGTACAAAAAAATATTTTCAAAATCTCAAAAATAATCCACTTACCTAGAGTTTTTTAGTGTGTAGCACCATCTTTGAAGTATAAGCCATATTTCAACATCAGGGTCCACCATCCTGGTGTTGTTTGTGATTTTGCAATTATCATTTGTGTCCCTAGTGTTTTGTGGAAAATACTTCTCATGGATTCTGTTAACCTGGATCCATATTTGGGTGTAAAATTAGCATACAGCAACAAATATAGAGTAGAAATGATGCAACAAATTGTGTGGTTTGGCTTTTCGCCAATGTCCATGAGCAAAGATGATCAGAGAAATTTTTGCCAAATGGAGAAAAGAGACTACAAATCAGTCAAAATAATATCTTTATATTGAATTCCAATTACACCCAAATAGTCTCTATTCACATCCCACTCCAAGAATGTTACAATCTTTCTCATAGTAAAGGTCATAGTTTAAAACTAACAAGTGAGGTGTATTTATATTGCTTGGAAAGAGGACATGGCCCTACTACTTTTGGAGTTTACTTGAAATGACTCTATGAAATGACTCTAAAACAAGATTCAGACACACAATTTTGCAATCAAAATACATTTCCCAAGTCTTGTTTGAGTTGGCTCATGAAAAGATCCATGCTTTTCTTCTAGTCCACTTGGAGTTTTCTTTTTACAAAGTTATTTCTCTTTTTATAATGGAGGCAACACCCAATTTTACTTCACATGAACATCAAAAGAATAAACTGCTGTGCAGCAACCTTATAAGAGATTATCATTTAGCCCTACCTCTTTCTTGCCTTCCAAAGGAGTGCATGAATCTACATATTTCATCAACTTGCGGATAGTACCTTTCATCCATAAATATTTACAGGCTCCATTTTCATAATTCAAGTCACTATTGTAACAAACTTTCTTTCTTGATTTTCTGAATCAAACTGCTTATTATATTGAGCAAAAATGTAGGTCAGCCGAAGAGGCATTTGCTTACTACTGGTTGGAGCACATTTGTGACCTCCAGAAAGCTTGTTGCTGGGGATGCATTTATCTTTCTTAGGTTCTCTCTCTCTCTCTCTCTCTCTCTCATTTGGATGCATGCATTTGTGTACTAAGAACTTATATTTTACAATGCGAAGTTTGCAACATTATCTTGAATGACTTCGTTTCATGCATCTGTGCAACTGCGTCTGCCAAACATTACATTTATTGATTTTCGCTATCCATAATATTTGCTCTTTCAGTTTTGTAAAGGTCTCTATTTGTCATATGACTAAGAATAATTGTTTTCCAGAGGAGCAAATGGAGAACTTCGCATTGGGGTCCGTCGTGCAATGAAACTACAGAACAACGCATCAACAACTGTCATCTCTGCCCATTGCATGCAACATGGTATATTATCCACTGCTTTGCATGCCATTAATACCGGAACCAGGTTTACTGTCTACTACCTTCCTTGGTAAGCTTAGAGTCATTTGAACAGAAATGTCAAATATTTTCACAAAAAGGTTATATCTCTGGTTTCAAGCACATAAACTGGGCAGCCTTATATTACTAAGTTCTAAGGTTAGAACCATTATGTGCCTTTTTGCAGGACAAGCCCAACCGAATTTATCATTCCTTTTGATCAATACATGAAGTCTGCTGAAATTGACTATTCTGTTGGGACAAGGTTCAAAATGCTGTTTGAAGGTGAAGAATGTGCAGATCAGAGGTGCAAAGCCAAAGCCTTGTGAAACATTGAGCTCTTTTAAACAATTGATTCATTTTTTGAGTTCCTGCATTTGCCAATTGTTGAATGGCATACTACTGTAATCTGTACTGAATAGCATTAACTTGTAGGAAACAAATGTCAAATATTACAGTGACTTTTACATGCTATAACAGGAAAGATGGAAATAAGTAGCTATGGCATGTAAATTGGTGTTTTTAAACATTCTTTCACTTTTGCATCTGTTAACCAAATGTGTCCTTCTATCCAAAGGATTGAGAGGTTTGAAGGCACCGTTGTTGGCAAGGAAGATGTTGATCAGATTCGATGGCCCAATTCAGAATGGAGAAGTCTTAAGGTGAAAAGCTCTCTTTATGATATAGAAGAGACTTTCTGGTTTCTTTGATAGGTTCTGTTTGATTTATTTTAATAATGTATCTCTTTCAGGTAAAATGGGATTCTACATCAGATGGATTTGTGCGCCCAGAAAGAGTTTCACCTTGGAACATAGAGCCAATAGAACCTATAAAAAGAAAGCACA
This sequence comes from Vernicia montana, assembly GCA_949750685.1. Taxonomy (NCBI): domain Eukaryota; kingdom Viridiplantae; phylum Streptophyta; class Magnoliopsida; order Malpighiales; family Euphorbiaceae; genus Vernicia; species Vernicia montana. The sequence goes on along the minus strand of CATKHJ010777684.1, from coordinate 7,748 downwards.
CTTCTTTTCTACACCCATCAAAGAAGGCACGTCCTATGGATGCATCATTGTCTGGATTTCCTAGCATGGTCAAGGATGGTTAGTACTTATTTATCATTTTTCTTGGTCCATATTCTTTCTTGAAGTTTTCTCCTTTCTTCAAATTTATAGAAAATTGGAAGTATAATTTGTGTTCAGGCTGATAAAAGATCTTTTTCTGTTTTGGCTGATAAAGAATCTTTTTGTATCAGGCTTACTACATGGTCCGGTTGAGTATGCAACCCAAAATCACTTGGAGGTCTTGCAAGGTCAAGAAAAGGGGGACACGGATGTTAATAAATTGGGTGCAGTTGTACAACCGCTACTACCACATTTGGTTACACAAAATTCTGATTCAAACAATACAACATTGGGATTAGGGAATCAGTTGTGCCTTTCAGTGCATGGCCCATTTTATCCGTGTCCCAGTGGAACAGTATTATTTTCTGGTGGAAACATAGCAAGGTTGGGTTTTCCTAATTGCTGTTGCCCTCCACTCAGCTCTTGTGGAATCCCCCAAAAGGCTGTAAGAAGCAGAAACTTGTCAGTTCTGAATGCCAACTCTTATGAGTCTCAGGACAGGAAAACTTCAGAACTGAAAGATGTGAATGAAGTTCCACATGCACCACCAGATGGTGGTGACAGGTACAAGCTTTTTGGAGTCATTTTAGATAAAAGTCCACCGGAGCTCCCTTCACCACAAGTTGCCACTTATAGTGGCCATGAAAGTCTTTATTCTGTCCCCTCAATGTCCCAATCCAGTGTCTCAGAGCCATCCAAGAGTACATCTGGCATTAATTCAGAAAATCAGTGCAAGAAATGTTCTTCTTCAACCAATCTGTATTGCACAAAGGTAATCTGTTTTTCTTTTTGTAGTTGTGACTTTGGGCTTTTCATGGATATAGACTGGCTAAAGAAATATAAATTCTATTATGAAATAGATAATGGATTTATAAATGTGTATGATACAAAATGGTTAGTAGCATCGTTGTTGATGAAATATAATACATATTTAGGTCACATCTCCTTTCAGCAGACCTATTTTCAAATATGTTTGTTATGTGTCTGCAAGGTATTTGAATGAAGAATAACTGGCATTTGTTTAAAAAAGAAAAAGAACAGTTAGTGTGTTGTTGGAATTGAAACCCCCTTTAAGGAAAGCTGCTCTAGCTGGGTTTTGGCCAAATTATTAATCAACTAACTGCATTAAATTAGCATAATATTTTGCTCATTTTCAGTTATCTGGCCAGGCATTCAGCCGCGTATCATTTTTTTTCCTGATTCAATATTTTCAGATTCTGAATTTTGAGAAAAATTTCAGGTGCTCAAATATGGAGCTGCTGGAAGATCAGTTGACCTCACACGATTTCACGGACATGATGAACTCATTTGTGAACTCGATCAGATGTTTGATTTCAGGGGAAGCTTAATAGATGGGAGCAGTGGGTGGGAGGTAACATACACTGATAAAGAAGGAGACATTATGCTTCTTGGAGCTTTTCCATGGCAGTTAAGTACCAAAATCACATTCGCAGTCGAAAAGAAAAAGAAAAAGCTTAAAAGGGATATGCTTCAGTATTAGATACTTGGAATTATAATGGTTTAGCTGTGCATTAATTTTTGGTACACTGTGTTTTATGTGCAGGAAATTCCAGAATATGGTTCAAAGGATATTCATCCGTCCAAATGAAGATACTGGCTTGCTGAATCCAAGCTCACCAAATCAAGTGTCTGTGTGACAGTTCTTGCTTATCACTGTCTTTTCTGCTTCCCTTTCATGGAATTCCATAAATAAATATGAGAGAGATGTGTAATGTGTGTTAAATGGATTTTATCTTAACGTAGTCATGCGTGTGTGCTATGGTGTGCAGCTAAATATGAATGCACTTCAAATAATGATGATATATCTATATATTTGAATCTTAAGTTTTCACCTGTTTATTGCAAATGCAGTTTGGTTTTTCTTTGAATTTTTTTTTTAAGTTTGTTTGTTTGTTTGTTAATGTCACATGTTTCATAAATAATCTCTTTACCATTAAGTTAATAGAAAATTCTATTTAACTGCTTTTAGTGTGGCTATCTTTTTAATTCTACATTAAAATTGATATTTTAAAATTTTAACAACGATTATATTTATTATTTTGCACAATAAATATAGTAATATTTTTTTCACAACCCACATTTATCTAGTGTATATAAAGTGTAGCTTAGGGAACATCAAGTGGTTTTTATTTTTTCATTTCATAGAAATAAAAAAAACCGTTTTACGGTGTTAGGTTTTAAAGATTAAAAAAACAGGTGAGGGACAACATTAAAGACAGAAAAAAAGAAGAAAACAAACATGGCAGTTATATGTGAAAAACGATGTCGCTTTCTATACAAGACGATCATAACGACGTCGTTCCTATATGACCGTACTTATCGTCTTGATCCAGAATAGGATGATCTGAAAACTGAAATCATCTTTCCCTAAAGATTTGGGACACCATTCATTTTCCCGCCACCGCCAAAGACCAATAAAATTAATTCGAAAGCATGAGCCAATTATTATCCACCCCAAAACCTAACAATCTCATAATTCCTTCCTCAATTATCAATTCCACTTCTCCAATTCTCACACTTGCTCTTCATTTCCCTATTTTATCTAATTCAAACCCAATTCGCCTTCCAAAAAAATCCCCATTTTCACCCACCATTTTTAGATCTCACTCTCCTTCAAACCCACAAATCAGCAGCGAACAAGATGATGACCCAGATGCCCAAGTTGAAGATCTCCGTGTCCCAGACCATTGGTTGCTCCCTTCCAAGGCTCTCGAGGTAAAATTCGACGGATTTCTTTTTTCTTTTTTTAAATTTTGTTTTCTCTTGTTGTCTGTGAATCAAACACTTTCAATGGCGTTTTACAGGAATCAGAGTGGCTCAGGATGACCTTGCACAAATGGCTGAATGATGAGTACTGCCCTGAGGAGACTAATGTAGAAATCAGTAAAGTTGCTGCAAAGTCATATTATGAGTCGTTAGTAGAGAAACGGACTGACCTGGGTGAGATTTTGTTGAAGATGGCTAGAGAGTTGGAATCTATTTCCTATCAAGAAAGCTTTCATGGGGCATTTTCCTCAGCAAATGCAGCTGTGAATTTGATTGTTCAACGGATAGAGCTTCAAGGTAAAAATTTCTGAGTTACTTACTACCTACCTATTTTGTTTTGTACGCCAATTTTTGTTACTGTCATGTGTGTAGTGCATCTAATTTCAGCATTGGGAACTCTTGTCTTGTTGTCTTTGTCAATAAGAACAGGAGGAATTAAAAGTTATTGCTACCAAACATGCACATACAATTATATAATTGTTGAATTTCTTGCTCATTTAAACCTATTTATATGGATAAGCATGTGTTAATACTTAAATACATACAAAATTATTTGACGGCATCAGCTTTATTTTTTAAGCTTAAGAAAAATGATGTCTTCAACAATGAATCTCAGCACTTTATTTTGTTGTTGTGATTGATAATTTTGAATGTTACTGGGTTATGGTGTTACCTAAGCTTGATTTTTAGGATATTAGTATCACCACAGTTCCTTGGTGGGTAATGGGCGCTATATTGTATTGGAGACGCACAATTAATTATTATACCCTCAACTATAGGTTTGAATTTTTAGGTTGAGTGGTTCTCTAATGTAGCATTGAAATAGTCTAGAGTTTGCTGCCTAGGTGCGCTCCTATTTCTGGATATCAAATTTTAGCATAAGGTAATGATTCTCTTTTGCTTAGATTACTCATTCCCCGAGAGTGAACATGTAAAACTTATTCACATCAATCCTCTCATGAACAATCTGAAGGGAAGAAAAGTTTCAGAAACAACTCTTTAGCGAGCCCATGCCTCAAGTATCATTGTCTCATAACACATTGTTCAGCACTGGTTCTTCATCATCTTCATGAACAACCTGTTGTCACATAAAGTTTCTAAATTTAAAAAGTTGGAAAAGTTGCTCTAACTACAACCATAATTAGGGCTGAGCACGGATATTAAAAGTTCCAAATTGAATCGAATAACCGGATCGAAAATATCCAGAACCGAACCGAACTGTTGACTTTTTGACTTTTTCCTAATCGAATTGAATCGAGTGAAATATTTTGGTACGGTTCTGGATATAGGTATATTCGGACCGAGAACCGGACCGAATTGAATTGGATCGAAATAACCGAATTTTTTTAGTTTTTTTTATTTATAATATATAAGTAGTGATAATTGAATAATGTAAAGATAACACAAAAATTATAAGATTATACATGATATTATACCAATTATTAAATTATATTAAGATTACATCAAAAGAAAATTTAGATGAATTATAAATCTATAATTATAAATGTATATATGTCAATTCAATTTAATATAACTATTGATATTTATATAATTTACTTAAATATTAGCTTCATTAAATTTGTATTAATGAAAAATTAGTAATATAATATGGATTAAGTTTTAATAATATTAAGATATAACCATATATTACAATAAAAAATTTTAAATTCACTACATATATGTTTTAGAAAAAAAATTTAATATATGATATGATTAATTAATGAGTAATAATAAGACAGTATAATGTATTAGTATGTAAGTCCAGTAATATTATCATTTTAATTGTAATTATATTTATGTGATACTAATCAAATTTTAGATTAAAATTTTGTTAGTATCTAATACTGTAATTTTTAAAAGTATTTTTTTTATTAATTAACATCTATGGAATACATTATCAATAAGAAATTATTTATAATAGGCTAATAGTTTATATAAAAAGTTAGAAAGTGATTATAACTTATAATAAATTATTTATTAGCTTTAAGTAGTATATAAGTCGAGATTAAAATTATTTGAATTAAATAAAATATTAATATAATTATATTTATATATTTTTATAGTAATTATATTTTTCTAGTTTAAAATCATTGATAAATTATAGGTTTTGATTGTTTTTGTTCATATAAATTATCAAATTGCATATTTTTTTTTTTCAAGATATCTGAATCTCCTTATTGTATTTGATTGGATTGAACCGGAACCGAAATACCCGATCCTCGAATTGTATTGTACCGAAATTTTCGAAACAATACAATACGGAGATTTTTTATTTTGGTTCTGGTTTCGATTCTCCACAAATTAAAATTCCCGAAATTCAATCCAATTCCGGAGATTTTCAAATCTCCGGATTGGACTAAACTGTGCTCAGCCCTACTATTAATTACCTTTTTTTTTTAAAAAAAAACCTATTAATTACCTCATATTTATTTTAATCATTTTATTAAATATTTAATATTATTTAAAATTCCAAAAATTTATAAAAAGAGATAAATATAATAGTATAAAAAGTTTCAAACTTTCTCTATATTCCAACTTTAATAGGTATACTAGTATCATACATACACGTTGCGCGAGTTATATATATTTTTTAAAATCTGAAATAATTTTAAGAAACAATGAATAAATAAAATTATGAAATAATTTATTACATATTGAATCCAAAATTATTTTCTAATTAAAAAAAATTAAGTAATACATGATTAAATGATTATCATAATGAAATTATTATAATTAATTAATATATGATAATAAATTAAAAATCACTGAATATATTATACCTTCACTCTATATATTAGCAAATCTGTGTTGTGCGGATGATTAATTAAATTTAAAAAATTAAAAATTAATTAATTGCAGTAGATAGAGATGAATATAAAATTAAATTAAATTAAATTATACTGACCAATTTTTAAAATTGATTTATGATTAACCGATTTAAATGATTAGTTTGATTGTGAATTTTAAAACAATGAAGATGATTAAATAAATACTCTTGCATTAGTTTTAACTCTTAAAGAACTGCAATTTACTATTAAAAAAAAAAAAGAATATAAAACGGACTATACAAATGGAATGAATACAGTTTGCAATTGAAAAAAAAATAAAAAATCATGATGCAATTGCAAAAAATTAAGATGTTAAAATTTCCGCTCCCCCAATGCTAAGAAAAAATAAAGAAATATATTAAAATCCTATATTAGTGTGTTTAAGAAATTTTAATATTAACAATGTGGACAAAAACTTAGTAAAACAATCAATTAATATTTTGTAAGCATCTAAATAAAGATATGCTTGTAGGTAGATCTGTTCATTGGTTGGGTCTAAATTTAAAAAAAATTGTTATATATGAATAAGAGATATTTGAAATAATAAAACTTGATGCTTCCTTATGCTCTGTAGCAGGGAAAAGGTCTGTTCCTTGTACTTCTATCTTAGACTTGTCATCTGTACTCCATGTTCCTAATTTCCCTCAAAATCTTCTGTCCATTAGTTCCATTAATAAAAATTGGAATTGCAAAGCCCAACGAATTCTTTCTTTCAAGAACTGAGGACGGGAAGATGATTGGCAATGGTAGGGTGCAAGAGGGCTTATATATGCTCAAGGCAAACCCAAGTCAGTCAACTGAGTTAAGTAGTGAAGCATTGGCAAGTCCAGAAGTCAGCTTACCAGGAAGCTTTACAGTGGCATCAACGGTTGGGGCATCCTTATTTTGGAGCTATGAATACCTAGGCTATTTAAGAATTGTAATCCTAATACTTTAGTGTGTGATGCTTGTGAACTTGCAAAACATACTCGAGCTTCCTATTCACCAAGTTGTAATAGATGTACTGCTCCTTTTGAGATTATCCATTCTGATGTTTGGGATCCTAGTAGAACTGTGACTTTGTCTGGTTATAGATGGTTTAAAACTTTTATTCATTGTTATAGTCGGTGTACTTAGGTTTCTCTTTTGCATCATAAAGATGAAGTCTTTTCCTGCTTTAAATTGTTTCATAGAATGATCTGCATGCAGTTTAATGCTACTGTGAAGATGTCTTTTCCTGCTTTAAATTTTTTCATAGAATGATCTGCACGCAGTTTAATGCTACTGTGAAGATTCTAAGAAGTGACAATGGCACAGAGTACACCGGGTGTGAATTCCAGAATTCTCTCTCCAGCAATGGGATCATTCATCAAACAAGTTGTGTAGATACTCCTGCCCGGAATGGTTTTGCTGAAAGGAAGAATCGTCACTTGCTTGAGGTTGCAAAGGCTTTTATGTTCACTATGAATGTTCCAAAGCCTTATTTTATTGGGGTGATGCAGTTCTTTGTGCAGCCTATCTCATTAATCGTATGTCCTTAAAAAAAATACTCGATTTCCATACACCCTTAGAGATGCTTCTTGGCAGAAACAAATAGACTATCCCTCCTAAGGTGTTTGGGTGTGTTTGCTTTGTGCATGACCACAGGAATGAGAAATGTGGGAAAGTGAAATCCTAGAGCCCTGAAATGCATCTTTATTGGGTATTCTGCTACTCAGCAGGGCTATAAGTCTTATCATCCTCCAACAAAAAAGGTGTTTGTAAGTATGGATGTTACCTTAAGAGAAGATGAAGCTTACTTCTCTACATCACCTGTACAAGAGGAGACCACATGTCGGGAAGAAGAGCTAGCCTTCTCATATGATTTGCTTCCTTATTTGCATGAGTTCCCCCTCAAGGTTAGGGGGAGGATGATCTTACAGATGGAGGACAAGAGGGTGAGACTAATAAAGAGGCAAGTAGAGAATTGAAGATCTATGTGCGCAGGAAAAAGGGAGTTAAAGCCATCTTGCCCACACTACCTAGTCAAGAGTCATCCTCCGAATCAGTTCTACC
>CATKHJ010777643.1:0-25349 GCA_949750685.1 Vernicia montana | reverse complement strand
TATATATATATATATATATATATATATATATATATATATATATATATATATAATTAAAATTGATTCATTGATTGTCATTTTGAAAAATATTGAAATTTAAGTCATAAGTTGTATTTTGTGCAAGTAATTAAAACAAATTTGAATATTTAAATGAGTACAGTTTTTTTTTTTAAATATTTTTTTAGCACTAAGAGAAGAGATTCAAATTAATTCATATCTATTATTCAATATATATATATATATATATATATACACACACTTATTATTAAATTAGGTTTATATGTGAATGAATACAATTAATTTGCCTTGTATATATACAATTAACTTATTTTAGAGCATAGGGATATTTTTTTTTTTTTAAGAAATGTCTAAGGTACGTAAATTTTCTTTTTTATTTTCTCCCATATTTTCTTACCAAACAAATCAATTAGAAAAAATAATAATTGATCGGTTTGGTATTCATCATCGCAAAAGCATAAATAAATAATCATTGCGGGATTGACGTGGCAAATTCATAATATTCATTTCATAATGCTAATTTTGGATGTCTAACTAATAGAAGATTTACTTTGGCAAAATAATAATAATAATAATAATAATAATAATAATAATAATATAAAATTTAATTACAACACTATAAAAAAAGTATACATATTTTTTTTTCTAAAAAAATAGCTATTTTAATCGTTAGACGAGTATATATTAAAAATGAAGTATTCGATCATAATGAAGTTTGATGAGATGATATTTTATTTTATGATAAAATGAAATAGTCATTAGATTAAAAATTCAATAATTAAATTAACATGTATCTCATAATACAAGAGAGTAATTAAGGATTTATATATACTAAAAATAATTGAAGACGATCCAGTCAACAGCCACATCAACCACTAAGCTACTGCCACGTGTCATCTATCAGTATCACGTGTCTTCTTGCCACGTGTCATCTATCAGTGTCACGTGCCTTCTTGCCACGTCATCCAATCAGCTTCCGCCATGTGTCCTCTGTTAGCGCCACATCATCCGCTTCAGTTCCACCCGATTCGTGGTCTGGTTATCTCTTTAACCGAACCGGTTCAGTTTGCTTTGACCAACCGATTCAGTGATTTTTATATCAGTTTTCAACAAACTTATATCGGTTCCCAAGGTTTTTAGACCTTATGAATCCATTTTTCCTGTCCATTTTGTAAAATTATGCTTCTGTCTATTTGTTCTCGACCCTGCCTCAATTTTTTATGTTTATGTGGCCTCCCGGTTCAACCCCTTTCCTACCGATTTCAAATGAACCAAGAATGGTTCCCAAGGTTTAAAGACCTTTTGAATTCAATTTTGCAGTTTGTTTTGTAAAATTTTGTCTCTATCTATATTTTTCGACTCTATATCAATTTTCAGTATTTATTTTACCTACCGGTTCAATCATTTTCCGACTGGTTCTTGAAAATTTTAGACCATTTGAATCTATTTTCGGTCTCTATTTTATCATTTTGTGACTCAATCTTCTTTTTTGGGGCTTTTTGAATTCATATTTGCCTTTCTGAATTCATTTCTGGTATATGTTTTACCAGTTTTTGAATTTATCTCATTTTTTGGACCGTCTAAATTAATTTTTTTTCATTCTAAAGCCATTTATGACATTTGTTTCAAAGCCAGATCTCTTGTCTTCATGTGTTCCGCCATGTATCTTGTCTGTGCTCTGCCATTAAAATGACTCATTCTGTTGCCACGTGTTCCGCCACGTGTCCAAATCTGATTTGTTTTACCAAATTTCATTTTGTATTATGTCTTCATGGAAAATTTTTTTTCCCATTTATTTTTTCGTTCTATTACGCTTATCAGTTGGTATGGCTTTATTTCCTGTTTTCAGTCTGTTTAACTAGTTTTTAATATGTATTTTATTTTCTACTTCAACCTGTTTTCCATATCTATTGAGCAACCTCAAGCTGACATTTACGATACCACATTGAGTTTGAGAGAGGGTGTTAGTATGAAAAGAATAATAAGAAGAAGCTTATAATGTTAAAGTCAACAAACATACAACTAGCACGTGCATTGCCAGCCAAGTCCTCCTCAATCTACACACTTTGAACAATTAGCCTTCCACCAATCAAGCCTTCAATGGAGCCTTGAAATGTACCTCTTTCCTTTATAAATATCATTGTAACAAATCTTGTAATTTCACAATTCATTAATACAATTTATCAGTGTATCATGTAATCTAACATGGTATCAAAGCAAATTATCATTTCTCTACCACATATGGTACTCCTATAAATGATGACACTCTCTATCGACAACTGGTTGGCAGTCTTGTGTATCTCACAGTCACTCGCTCTGATATTGCTTATGCAGTTTATGTAGCCAGTCAGTTCATGTCTACTCTTCGCACTACTCATTTTGCAGCAGTACTTCGAATATTGCGATATATAAAATGAACTTTGTTCTATGGCTTATATTTTTATAGATCTTCATCTCTAGACTTGCAACCCTACACTGACGCTGATTGGGCTAGAGATCATACTGATCGTCGTTCAAGTACTGACTATTATTTTTTTTCTTGGTCACTCCCTCATATCCTGGCGTAGTAAAAAGCAAAGTGTTGTATCCACGTTTAGTACAGAAGCTGAGTATCGAGCGCTTGCTGATGCTACTTCTGAACTCATTTGGCTTTGTCAACTTCTTCAATATATGGGTATTAAGCAATTATCTCCTACTATATTACATTGTAACAACCGTAGTACTATTCAGATTGTTCATAATGATATTTTTTATGAATGCACCAAGTACATTGAAAATGATTGTCATTTTGTACGTTATCATGTACTATAAGATTCAGTCAGGTTACTATCAATATCCTCCATTGATCAAACTGTTGATATTTTTACTAAAACTCATTCACCTCAACGTTTCCGTGATATTGTTAGCAAATTTCATATGGTTAATCTTTCATCATCTTCAGTTTGAAGGGGGGGAGAGTAAATACATTAGTCAACAATCTCACCTCATTTGCTCCTCCTTTATGGACTTCTAATACTACTTTCATGTGCAGCCTCCACTTCCTTCATGTGCAGCCTTCTATATCCAGTTAACTCACCCATCATTCAAGACTTGATTGGTGCTCCATTAATGTCATTTGTTTTCTATAAATACCATACATTTCTCTTGTAAATACACAACAAAGATATATAAATATACAATTATTTCTATTCGTTTATCTGTTCTTAAAGCTTTATCATAACTAATTGAAAATGCTTGATCAACTCGTTTGTTTTGAAGGATTTCAATGATGAATTTTATAAAATTTATGAATTGCAACTCAGTTATTTGTTTGATTTGAAAAATGGAATTACATTTCATAAATTTGTTAAAATCTATCATGCTTCAAAACTTTAAACAATGAATGATTTGAAAATTCACGTGAGACGTGAGTTTTTAATTTCATTGATTTTATTCAAATTTATGAATTTAAAATTTATCATGCCAAACGAGACAGATATTTCTAAATTTTTTAAGAAGAATATATAAAATTTATATTATTTGACTGAGAATTGAGAATTGATCAAATCGATTAATTTTAATATAAGATTGACTCATTTCTCAGTCCAATTTTACAAATATACACGAAATCAAGTTTTAATAACAATAACTGCAAGTATCAAAATTTCAAAACTGATACTCAAGTATTTAAATACAAAGTACCAAGAAAAGCGAAGCTAAATATGATAACATTTGTAAATTGCTAAATCTAGTATAATATTTGATTCAAATAATCTAATTATAAATAAAGTATTCCAACGGATTTATTCTATTAATTTAAAATATTTGACAATATCAAAATTCAGTGGTTATCCGTTTGAAAAAAAAAATTTAATAATTAAAATTTTTAATAATTAAAATTTAATTCTTCAAGTGTAATCACTAATTGTTAACATATATTCAACTAAACATGCCCTAAAACTACTTTTTAATAAAATTTAAAATTAACACATTGAGGCATAACCTAACTATAAATATATATTTTTCTAACAAATAATATAGCGGTAAATATATATTTTTTAGAATAATAGATTTATAATCAATTCTCTCGTCTCACAATATTAAAAAAAAAAAAATTTAGGCACACGTGTCCAATTAATTTAGAGGTACAGTATCAGTATTTGTTTTTTTTCCGAAGGGCGTATATAATCATAAATATAATTAGTTTTATTAATTATCATAAGTTATTTAATATTTTCATAGTTACAAACAAATCAAGTTATTAAAATATTTGTTAAAATTGGTAAGCTGTCCCAATCACAAAATCCTCTAACGCCGTTCTATGAGTAATACTGCCGTAATTAGATTTGGACGGTTCCAGAAACGGAAAACACATTTATTTTGGCTTAATTAATTAGTATAACAAAATTTTAACTTTTATTTTTTTAGCATTTTTTTTTCTTTTATTTTGATATCCACTTTCACATGTAATATTGTTTCAAAATTAGCCAATCTGAAAAATTTCCCCAACGAAATATTTTATTTATTATTTTAAAAATCTCATTACTCTGAATTATATTTTATCTATTATATTATATTATATTATAAAAAACATTATAATATTTTATTCCAATAATTGAATTAATTAACCAATAAATTATCTTATTGAATAAAATTTAAGTTTTAGAATTATGTCTTTAAAAAAAATTTATGAATATGTAAAATGTGCATGAAAATACAGTTTTAAATTTGAATTAATTGACTGTTAGCGGATATCAATTAACAAATGAATGATTCTTTTGAATAAAAAAAAAGTTTAAAATTATAAATAAATTTGGAAATATCTAATTGGAAAGTAATAAAAAAAATTATAATATGTAGTGTTAGATTAACCCACACATTTATGTTATATTATTATATTTAAAATTTTTGAAGCAATGAAATAAAAAAAAAATAATAATAATAATAATAACAGAAACAGAAACAGAAACATCACTAACCCAAAAGCCATCACAACATCAATAGCATAACATGACTAATGTCATTATAACAATTTCGACCGAATCTGACATGGCAAAGAAAAGAAAAAAAAAAATAAAAAAAAATACGCACACAAGTAGCGGTAGGTCCCACATTTTGACCATAAAACGGTGTTACGGGTTACGTCACTTTCAACGTTATAGCGCGAATGCGTTTTTTTTGACTGCGTTCGGGCAGCGGGCAGCTCTCCGTTCGGGCAGCCCTACACAAACACTCTCTCTCATATTTAATTAAACGGACTCAAAAATTAAAAAAAAAAAAAAAACTGTCTCTCTCTCTCTCTGGTATTGAAGAGCTCACACACACTTCACTTAAAGTGAAGTTTTTTTTTATTTCTATATTTGAGTTTTGTTTGAAGCTAAAAAAGCAAAGCGGTGAAAAATGTTTTGAAATTGTTTCTATTTTGTTTTCTGTTCCTTTTTTTTTTTTCCCTCTCTGTTTTTGTTTTTGTTTTGTTGCCTTTTTGGATTGTCATTGTTTTGTTAACGAGGTGGTGTATAGATAGAGAAAGATAGAGAGAGAAAGGGATCAGAAGGGATTGTTTGCTTTTGGGATGTGATTTTTAAGATGGTAATTTAGGAGATAATGGTGGGGTTATACTTCAGATTTTAGAAAGTTAGGGTTTTGTTTGTTGGGTTTTCTTTCTTCTTCTTCTTCTTTGTTTTTGTTTTTTTTTGTTTTTGTTTATTGGGTGATGGTGAGCTGGGTTTTGGTGTGTTGTTGTTTGGATCTGAGGAGATTTGAGAGGATACAAGTTTGAAGGAGTGTGGGTTTTTTTGTGAAGTGGGTAATGGAGAGGAAAGTTGGAAACTTGGTTTTTGTGTGGCTGATCTTGATGCTGAATCCATTATGGTTGGTTTTGGGTAATATGGAAGGTAAGGATTGTCTTATTTATTGCTTTTCAGTACTATAGTTTTTTGGGGTTCTTTTCCTTTTTCTAAATTTGAGGACTTCGATCTTGGTTTTTGCTTTGTTTGTTGATTTGCGGAAATGGGATTCTGTTTTTTTTTTTTTTTAATTGTTTGGGTAGTGAATAATGGCTGTTTATAGTTTGGTACAGGTACTTCTGTGATAATGGTTATTGGTGATCTTATTGAATTCTTCATTATCTGCTGGCTTTTATTGCCTTATTTGTTGCCCTATTAATTATAATAAAATTGGATGAGTTGAGTGTTGATCTTTTAGTTCAGCTTAGGAATATTGGTAGTTTGTACTATTTATGACTTGAAACAGGGTCTTAGTCAAAATGGCTTTTGCAAATTAATGAGAAAGTCTCTTGAGACACTATTTTCTTTTCTTTCTTTTGTGCATCCAAATTCCTTTGTCAAATGATTCTAATATTGACCATGGTTTTAGTGGACACATACTTCGGTATATATTTGGCATCGGGAGTGTGCTTTAACAGATTCACTGTGAGATTAGTAACAGACTGCCGAGTTGTACATTGTGTTTGACATGCCTAATTTGTTTACCCAACTCTGTATACTGGAGAAAGCCTTCAACCCTACGCATTTTTATTTTAAAGAATCTTTTTATTTTTTTGCTTTTCATTTCTACAGATTGCTTGGCTTGAATCATTAGTTTAACTGAAAACATGATTTATACACATTCAACATCAAAATCTGTAACATTTAGAATTGATGTCTCCAGGACATATCATGCATCTAATTTAGTGCTTTTGGGAACTCTGCATTCCATTTATTTGTTCCTTGCTGGTTCATTCTTGCTTACTGTATGCCTTCAGTAGTATCTTGTTAGGTACTGTAGTTCCCTAAGAGTTTTATTGGAACAGGTGATGCTTTGCACAGCTTGAGAAGCAACTTGGTTGATCCTAACAATGTCTTGCAAAGTTGGGATCCTACCCTTGTCAACCCTTGCACATGGTTTCACGTCACTTGCAACAATGATAACAGTGTTATAAGAGTGTATGCTTTTTTTTTCCCCCGCTTTGATATCCTCCAAGCACACACTTAAAGATGTAAATTACTTCAATTGTATTGTTCTGCCACTTATATTATATTTTTTCTTTACTTCTTAGTGATCTTGGAAATGCTGCTTTGTCTGGTCTGCTTGTTCCACAACTTGGCCTGCTTAAAAACTTGCAATACTTGTAAGTCATTATCTCTGGTTTTGAAGGTCGATTACATATTTTGTCTGCTAAATTGGTGCAGCAACAGAGCGATGCACTAGTTTTCTAGTTATTTTTGCAAGTGCATATTGTTCTGTTAGCGACTGTTTGCTTCTTTCCAATTTGTAGTATGAGATGAATTAAGTAGTTTGGCAAAATTTCTACCTGAAAACTAACTTGATTTGACACATCAACCGGTAGGGAAAAGAGATAAGAAAAAGAGAAGGAAAAACTTTATGAACTTGTTCTTTTACCCCATTTGGTCCATGTTTTAAATAGAGAAGATATGGGAGAACAATTGGTTTCTTTTGGTCCTATGAATTTTCCTTTTTTGGTGAGATCAAAAGAAGCTTTTAAATTGTTATGGAACAAGATCCCTCAGCACAAGGTGTTTACACGCAACAGATAAACACTCCAAGCACAGCATTTTCTTTCCTTTTAATTTCACATTACGTCTTGTGGAAGCAAACAAATATTGTAACACTCTTCATGTGACAAGATATGTATTCTGATGCGATACTATGAGAAGGGTTTTTAAAATGGTTGACAAAACTTTTATGGTAGCTTATGTATTGCACACAACATGCAAATTTTGTGCTTTTCAACCAAACTGTTATCCATCAAAGATTTTAAACTAAAAGAAGTGGAGTTTATGCACAGGCCAATGAACTATAAAAGATTGTAAAATATCTCATCATTTTGGTTCCTGGAGGTCTAGGCCAATCTAATATACTTCTAGCTAGCTTTTTGTTGTATACCACAGTTCACCTTAAATTCTGCAGGAAGTTGTGATGTGCCATGTCTTTGTCAAAAATTGCATCTCTAGATCGAGGTGCCTCTTTTGATAAGTGAAATGAAGAAATCATTGACAAAACTGGAAAATAATGGTATACACAATCTTCTGGAAAGGAATAATATTTGCTTGCAACTCACTCGTTGAATTTAAAATGTGCTCAATTGATTGTCATGGTTGAAAAATTCTGTAGTCAATAGGTCAAAACTTGGACATGTGATCTCTGCTGGTTGATATAGACGATATGATGGAATTACCATACATCTTAGAACTAGAGTACATTGGCATGATGCGATAATGACATTCATCATTTATTGCCCTTGCCCTGAGATAACAGGATAATGCTCAAATACGGACTGCATAATTCATCAATCAAGTACCAGAGAAGCTCTTTGTAAACATAGTTTCACAACTGCAAAGTTCCTTCTATTTTGCTGTATTTGAATGGATGATAAGTGTATGCTTCTGATCTAATTATAAGTTTTCAGAACATTACTTGGCCATTGGTTGATATTGCATCAAGTCTTGTGAATTGACAGCTGATGCATTTTTCATCTCCAACCTTTTCTTGCATGAGTCATTTAATTCATTATTTATGACAGGGAGCTTTACAGTAATAACATAAGTGGACCGATTCCTAATGAACTTGGGAATTTGACTAGTTTGGTGAGCTTGGATCTTTACTTGAACAGTTTTTCTGGTCCCATCCCAGAAAGTTTGGGCAAGCTGTCAAAATTGCGGTTCCTGTAAGTACACTTACTATGCAACTAAAATATATAATATCTGCATTGCACAATTGTCAAACTGATACCATATCAATATCATTTGTGGATTCCAATGTATTCCTTATCACATTCTTTAATAATCGTTATCATGTTTTGCTCTGTACTCTGCAATATGCTAATTTTGCAATGAAGTGCAAGGAAAAATAATTAATGTTTAATCGAATAGTTTGTGAATTTGAAATTTATGATTGTTACATGTTTTAGTGTTATGCATGCAATGGAGGTCACACACCAACCCATAGGCACACACACACAGACACAGACTCCCCCAAATAAAACAAGAGAGCCATATTTTTGCCATGTTGATTTCTGCTAAATACAATTCACTTTTATGTTGGTCTGTTAATATAATAATTGCAGTCATATCTCTTCATTGATTTTAGATAATAATATTGTTTTGGTTCTTGCCTATGTTTGTGCAAGGATAGACGGCTTAACAACAACAGCTTGATGGGTCCCATTCCTATGTCATTGACTAATATTTCATCACTTCAAGTATTGTGAGTGCCTAGCTCATTTTGATATGTCATTAAAAAATTTCTCACTTGAGTGTGTATCTACACACACACACACTCACAGGCATAATGTTTGATGTGAGATTAATGTGTATAATATTTATTATTTGGTGTGCAGGGACCTTTCAAACAACCGTCTCTCAGGCGTTGTTCCAGACAATGGTTCCTTCTCAATGTTCACTCCCATTAGGTTGTTTGCTAATAAATGGACCTTAAATGGCTTGACTGACTATTTTGGGAATTTTTATAAAAGGCTTGTTTGCCTTGCAGTTTTGCTAACAACTTGGACCTTTGTGGGCCAGTTACTGGGCATCCCTGCCCAGGTTCTCCTCCATTTTCACCTCCTCCTCCATTTGTTCCACCACCCCCAATTTCTACGCCAGGTAAACTTCCATTCACTCGTATTTTGAACTTACTGTTGCAGATAATCTTTATGTTGTGCTTACTTGTAGTTGTTTGTTCTAGCCCTGTGGTGTGGTCGATCCTTGTTTTTGGAATTTGATTTGACCTGTCTTGTATGCTTCAAGGTCATTATTTTTCTGTTAAATTAGAAGGCCTAATCTATACATGCTACCAAGTACACATGGGAAGTTACATGAATATGGGATTAAACTCTTATAAAGGCGTCCTCTACTTTTCCTTTTCCCTTTTTTTTTAGGTGCTATAATGTTGATGTATTTAAATTCAACCCAAACAAAGGTTGTTGGACATTCTAAGTTGTGAATTTTTTGAATTAATTGGAAAAAGAGTAATTTATTTTGGTCAATGATTGGGCTCTTATCCCAAGACCATGGAAAACACATATTCATTTTACATGATTGGCAAAATCAATAGAATTCCTTTGATCAATGTAAAGAGATTGCACAGGGTTTCTATGTTGCACTTTATTTTATGGCCCACCTGAAATATCTATGTTTATTATTCTTTCCATTATTCTGTAGTTTTCATTTAGGGCAAGCATATGTAACCAGTTAGTTGGATTCCAAATGCAGGGGCAATCACTTCACCTTGATGCAGCCTTCTCATTTTTAGTATAATTACTAATAAATCTTGTGGTGCTATTTCAGAAGTTGAAATGAAGTGCATCATCTTATTGAATTTGATTAGAAGGTGTTGCCAATAATTATTTGTTATAATTTAATAAATTATTTGCCGATTTGATATTTTTCCATTGCATCAAACTTCAGGAGGGAATAGTGCAACTGGAGCAATTGCTGGAGGAGTAGCTGCTGGTGCAGCCTTGCTATTTGCTGCCCCTGCAATAGCATTTGCTTGGTGGCGTCGCAGGAAACCTCAAGAATTCTTCTTTGATGTACCTGGTCAGTGTTTTAACTGAAATCTTAACATTATTAATGTTTATTGACAGTTTGTTAATCATATGCGTCATCTCCTTGCAGCTGAAGAGGATCCTGAAGTCCATCTGGGACAGCTTAAAAGGTTTTCACTGCGAGAATTACAGGTTGCAACAGATAGCTTCAGCAACAAAAACATTCTTGGTAGAGGAGGTTTTGGTAAGGTTTACAAAGGACGTCTAGCAGATGGCTCCTTGGTAGCTGTCAAAAGACTGAAAGAAGAGCGTACACCTGGAGGGGAGCTGCAGTTTCAGACAGAAGTAGAGATGATAAGTATGGCTGTCCATCGTAATCTTCTTAGATTACGTGGGTTTTGCATGACACCGACTGAAAGACTGCTTGTTTATCCCTACATGGCAAATGGAAGTGTTGCATCATGTTTAAGAGGCAAGCTTGCTCTGTTTCACCCATTTATCATTGATATTTTACCTGCTTCCTTGCAACATCCTTTGATGTATGATTGGTTGATTGCATTTGTATGCTTTAACATTGACCTTCTTTGCTATCTTTCATCATTCTTTCATTAATAATTTGATGGATGCTTGTAGAACGCCCGCCATCTCAACCTCCTCTTGATTGGCCAACACGAAAGCGAATTGCACTGGGATCTGCTAGGGGTCTGTCTTATTTGCATGATCATTGTGACCCAAAGATTATTCATCGTGATGTTAAAGCTGCTAACATTTTACTGGATGAGGAATTTGAGGCTGTTGTTGGGGACTTTGGGTTAGCCAAGTTGATGGACTACAAGGATACGCATGTCACTACTGCTGTCCGTGGTACAATAGGGCATATAGCTCCGGAGTACCTCTCTACTGGAAAATCATCTGAGAAAACTGATGTTTTTGGGTATGGGATCATGCTTCTCGAGCTAATTACTGGACAGAGAGCTTTTGACCTTGCTCGGCTTGCAAATGATGATGACGTCATGTTACTTGACTGGGTATGCATTCTGTTACTGGTGTTCGCTGTTTATGTAATTTCTGGAGCATTTTACTCTCACTGGGACCACTGTGTTTCAACTTGTATGACATGCTTTTTGGAAGATGTGCATTTTTGCATTGTTAGATGCTCATCAATGATAAGTTGCCTGTCTGCTATGCCCTGTAGGGATTAGGGTTTAGAGCTTAGAAACTTTTGGGACCAAAAGAAGGATTCAAACCTTCAATATCAAACTCAATGTGCTGACCTCGTCACAAAAAAAAATGAATAAATAAATAAAAGAAAAAGATCCATGTTCATACAGAAGTACTGAGTTATCTTATTGGAATTTGCAGAAGTTAGCGATATCCAAGAGTCCCCAGTCTTGGTCATTTAGCTTCCCTTGGTTGTTGCAAGATTATAGGACTTTGTTGCTTTAACTCTTTGGAATTGGATGAACTCTATAATATCTGCATGAATTTTTCTGCTCCCATCATCTGTTTTCTCCTTTGTTCAATCATGCTCTAGAGTGATGAGTTGTTCATGCATCTGATATGGCTGTTATCTCAGGTAAAAGGACTTCTGAAAGAGAAGAAATTAGAAATGCTGGTCGATCCTGATCTCCAAAACAAATATGTAGAAGCTGAGGTAGAGCAACTAATCCAGGTTGCACTGCTCTGTACACAAGGCTCCCCAATGGACCGGCCTAAAATGTCAGATGTGGTTAGAATGCTTGAAGGGGATGGGTTAGCGGAGAGATGGGATGAGTGGCAAAAGGTAGAAGTTCTCCGGCAGGAGGTGGAACTAGCTCCTCATCCTAATTCTGACTGGATTGTTGACTCAACGGAAAATCTGCACGCGGTAGAGTTATCTGGTCCAAGGTGACCCTGGCACAGCTACAAGTAAAGAGGAAATACTACTTATTTTTTTAATCATAATTTTACCTTTTTCATTTTCTTTCTTTCTTTTCTTTTTTGGCCTTCCTGATTTGATGAATATATCCATCCTGATTTCAGTCTCCTGTAAGTCTATTCTGCATTTTATTCATTACATTTGTGCATACGAGTCAGCATTGTTGAGGTGCAATTTGTATCGTCTGCTGCTCCCATTGAATCTTCCTTCTTTTTTTTTCCTTTTAGCATGTATGCTGCCTCAGTTTAATTGCATATGCAAATTATGCACCCTGTTTAATCTAATTCTAATCAATCATATATATAGACATCTATGAATCTGTGTTTAAAACTATTTAAAGCCGTATTAAGTCTAGGCGATTATCAACTATCTTATTTATTTTCATGGTGAGGGGAGGGAATTCATACTTACTTATATATACATGAATAAATTCTTTATATTTAAATATATAATTTAGTTTGGTTTAGTTAGATTCAATTATTTTAATTTTTTATCATAAAAAATGAACCGAAATAAGAAAAATTCATGAAAAATCTGAAGTGAACCGAACCAAACTAAAGTTTTAAAAAACAAAATATCCCTTAAAATTTGTGTAATTTAACTTTGACCTTTCGAGTAATGGAACTCTTTAATTAAAGCGCTGATGCTAACAATCATAATAAAATTCCATTATGAAGGGAATAGAAATTTGGGAGAGTTCTGTTATTCATTAATCATTACCAAGTAGAGTAGAATCATCTCAAATTCTTGCATTCTAGTGGCTATGCATCAAAATATTCAGAAAGGAGAACATTTATTACCAGCACAATGATTATTTTGTACAGTAAAATCTTAAACCTCACCAACACATCACAGTGCAAACCATCTGAGAAGGCTTCTCAGCCACTAAAACAGTAGAAGTTTTCATATCCAAAACCTTATTGAACACAATTACAGCCACGATTGTATTTTACTTGCACTCTATAACAGCTAATGACCTCATTACTTTACAAATAAAACATGAGGATCAACACCATACTGTGTAAGATCCATAACACTGAATCCATTCACTGGCAAGGCCATGGGACCTGAAAATAGATATGCTCAAAGATCTAACAACTCAAACATCATCTGTCGAACGGTAATTATCTGTCACAGATTGAGCATTGGGTCCAACATTTGGGTTCTGCGCTGTAAACAAATTTGGGTATGAGAAGTATGACTCATCATCCATTGAAGGCAATCTCTGTGGCTGGTGATGAATAGGCCCTTGCTCAGAAACTTGACCACTAGGAGAATCATATTCCACTTTGAGTTTTTCAAACGAAGGAAGATCATGTAATTCATGATGTCGATGTGAATCCATATAGTTTGAAACACCATTGGGATCATCAAAAGAATGTTGATGATCAAAATGTGGCTTTTCTTTAGTAGCTGATTGATCAGGAATATCTGTATGAAACGGATTCTCATTACCATTCTCGGGGAATTTCTCACTATTTCTTTTTGTGAGTTCACTAATCCTGGCATGTGCAAGAGTAGCTGCTGAGCGAGCTGCTGCAGCTGCACGTTCAGCGCTTTCTGCAGCAGATTGAGCAGCAGTTAAAACATCCTGCAGATCTACATTGACCTCACTTTTTGTCCTTGAGATAGGAGATGCTGACTGGGGAGATACACTAGGTCTTGTAGAAATAGGTGTGGAAGATAGTGATGGGGGAGATATAAATGGCACAAACTGTTTTTCTTCCTTGGCAACCAATATAGTATTGGGTATTTCATCCTTGGCAGTCACTGGCTTTTCTTCAGTCACATCCTCCTCTTCTAAATGAGATTCTTGTGCTAGATTTTCACAAGTTGCAGAGAGATTTGATGATTCATGATCAATGCCACGCTGTGCAGTAGGTGGTATCGGATCCATTTCTGGTGCAGAGGCAGCATTTGCACTTGACCGTAAAGACACCTTAGGAACTTCAGGAAAATCTAGCTCGTCAAAATCTGTATCAGATTCGGGCTGTTGATTATGAGCATGATCAGGAACAGAGGTCAATGTTTCCTCATGTTTCTCTTTTGGAAGGGGCAATGTGGATCCACTGACAAATTGCATTGGACCATTCTGCGAAATAAGGAAACATGTCAGGCAGGGAAAGAAAACAAAAATCAGGGCAGCAAGACAATATCAATTACCAATAAATCTGCATGTGGTTTCAAAAGTTCAGTTTCAGAAGCAGCTGGATCCCAATCTAATTCATGCTCTTCAGCAATTTCCTTCAGAAGCTTCAATTTTACTTCGGGTGAAGGAGCACGAACAGATAAGAGTTCTATCAACTGCAGCATTTTAATTTACAGGAAAATATTACACGAAGAAAAGAAACATGAACATGTCAATTTATATCATAACTAAGCCAAAATAAAAGCTGACAATTCATAAACCTGGCGATTGACACCACATTCTGGCATAAGCTCAGTTGCAGCAGATACAAATTCCTTCCCATATTTGGAAGCAAATAGCATTTGAACGTGCAGCAACTCTGGCAGATCAGCACATCTAGGTGCAGCAAAACAGATGCTAGATATTGCTTCTTTCAAGTCTAAAGGACATTCCCTGAAGTAAAATTGACATATCAGACATTCAATTTCTAAGAAAAAGTGAAGCTTTGAACTTTGAGTTGCTACAGAGTTTTTTTTTTTTTTTAATTCATTTTTTATATAGGCTTTTGTAAATATTAAATGCTGATGAAGTAAACTAGATAGAACTATAACTCAAAAGCATATAAAGTGTGAAAAGTGCTCACATGATATGATGGTCATCAAAACAATACAAGGACATTATCCATTTATGCTCCTCTAGTACTATTTCCTCAAGCACATATACATGACTCGGCAAAAAATAAAAACACATATACATGTATGTACTATTTACAATGATTATTTTCACCTCTCTGTCTATAATTATTATTGCTTTAGTATAGGGAGATAGGATTCTAAACTGCAAAATAAAGGACAATGAACCAAATAACAGATTCTAACTAAACTGGAGTGATACTGAGTTGAGTTGTACAGGGATATGGGTTTCCAAAGCCTGTTACTTGAAGAAAATAATGCTCAACAATCTTTATAAATATTTCATGGCCATGGTGCAGATGGATGTGCGTCTATAACTCAAAAGCATATAAAGTGTGAAAAGTGCTCACATGATATGATGGTCATCAAAACAATACAAGGACATTATCCATTTATGCTCCTCTAGTACTATTTCCTTAAGCACATATACATGACTCGGCAAAAAAAAAAAAAAAAAAAAAAACACATATACATGTATGTACTATTTACAATGATTATTTTCACCTCTGTCTATAATTATTATTGCTTTAGTATAGGGAGATAGGATTCTAAACTGCAAAATAAAGGACAATGAACCAAATAACAGATTCTAACTAAACTGGAGTGATACTGAGTTGAGTTGTACAGGGAGATGGGTTTCCAAAGCCTGTTACTTGAAGAAAATAATGCTCAACAATCTTTATAAATATTTCATCGCCATGGTGCAGATGGATGTGTGTCTAGTATGGAATACATCAATGTTATTCCATTCTAGGCAAACAAAAAATTAGAAATTTATTCCAAGAGACACTAAATTAGCATCTTTCTGAACTGCATACCATACTAATATAAAAATCTTAAATTTATTCATCAGTTAAACCTATGTTGAAACTCATAATCCTGTACCAATTACCTTCTTTTCTATAAAACAGTAGGTGCTAAAACTTGGCATCCTTCTGAATCAGTTATTCAACCTATCAGGTATATTTTTCATTTTTTGTTGGGATAAACCCAAAGTTCCAAATTCATTCGACCATTAAAACCCATGCGTAAACATACCCAAACAGGCTAATTTTGTTTTAACTTTTTATTCTACAAATTCCCACAAACATGCAGCCTCTTTTCTTCAAGATAAACCTAAATTTAAACAGTTGATCCTAACCAAATCCCACGCCTATCAGTTGCAAGGCTACTAATCTCAAAAACCATTACAACTAGGACAACTATCTATATCTATATCTATAGGGAAAGAGTATTATTAACAAAACACAATGAAAAAGATAGTGGAAGAAGACCTTTGTGCTTCGATGATTGGAAGGCGCACAGAAATAAGCTCAGAAAATAGCTCAAGGATTTCTTGAGCAGCCATCATGTTCTCTTCCCTTATTATATGCTCTACCTGATATGGGGAAAACTCATAATAAAATCATAAAAACCAAAAAAAAAATAAAAAATGTTCAATGAAAAGACAATTATACCCGAATGCGAGCAGTAGCTTCTTGGCCAGTCTCAAGAAGTTTAGCAATGTCACGACGCATTTGCTTGATCTGAATCTCTCTCCTATTCCTCAGCAACTTTATGCGTGGTATAGTCAACTTGAGTAGAGTTTTACTGTAGAAAGAGATTTCCCAAAATATACATTCAATCAAAAGATTAAAAACAAAAACCTAAACAATAAATACCAAATTATCACAAAGACATAATTTTTCCAGCATTTTCTCAGAAACCAAACAGAACCCAAAATTCCCAATCACATTTTTAAATTCATAAATAAACCCTTTAAAAATCAAAAATCATAAAAATTAAAACATAAGAAAAAAGGAAATGAAGTAATAAAATTACCATTTGGCAGCTTTAAAGCCCTTATTAAAGAAGGAATCGAGCATCGACATGACTGTTGGCGATCAGATCAGAAAATCAATATATTAAAAAAAATAAAACCAAAGTTAAAAAAAAAAAATTGTCAGAGTTGTTCTATTAAGAAAAAAAAAATGGGAACAAGAATGTTCGATCCTTTTCTTGAATTGATAAGATGACGAAGAAATAGAAGAGATTAATTAAATTAAATATATATATATATATATATATATATATATATAAAATACGGTTACCTGCTACACTTAGGAGACGCGTACTTGGAACAGCGTTTTGTTTCCTTACGATTGAAGGCTTGTTTTTTTTTTTTTTTTTTTTTTTTTAATCTGAGTTATTTATTTGCTTATTATTGGAGGAAACGAAGATATTATGTCGCGGCGGAGCTGTTAGCTTTTTTTTTTTATTTTAAGAGTTGCTTGATTATGTGGGGCCAATCGGCGAAACTGCCTCGTCGGTCGGTCCTGTATTGCCTCTGCAGTTCGTTCGTTGAAACATTTCAATGAACAAAATCATGAAATTTATGTCAAATACTTTTGGTTCGGTTATGTATATACTAATAACTTGTTGCACAATCAAGGTATAGCCTATAGTAAATACATATAGAGCTTGGACGATAGATTCAAGTTTAATTTTCTCCCTACATTTAAAAAAACAAAAAAAAAACCTTATTGGGTGCCCCGGATTTAATTCTTGTTATATTATCAAATTCTTTATAAACGAATGTATACTAATTTTATAAATTGATTATTTTTATAGCAAGTATTAATTTTAAAATAATTATTTTTAAATAAATTAATTTGAAATAAAAGATAAATAATATTTTTTACAAAACTGATGATATCAATCTCAAATAAAATAAAAAAAAATCAATTATAAAATGCATGTATATATATATATATTTCAAAGAAGATATCATTTTTAGCATTAAAATAAAACTAGAAGCCCAATAATAGGTACAAGTACAATGGATCCAGTGGATTACAATGAACATGACCAATGGTCCACAAACAACTACCCATAACATGATTTTTTTGAATTGGGAAGTCCAAAAAGATTGACCCAAATGTCAAACAAGTAATCAATAACCTTAGCTACTCTTGCCTCTTCCTTGCCAAGCCACCCTCCTTCTCCAACGCCAATGTTATCGTTGTAGCTACACAGTGTTGCTAGACCCAAAGGCCTTAAACAAAAGAGCTTCTAAACAAGGCCACCTCTGCTACATAAACCCAAAAAACAAAAGCATCAGGACAACGAGCAAGAGCCCTATGTCGAAGTACTCCTAGACATGGTGAGGTTCGTTCTCTAGTAAAGGCCATGGATTTACTTTAAATCCATAGATCTTCACCCAAACAACTCAGATTGGAGAGTCCACACAAATAGCTAATAACATCTCCTCCTTCATCCACCATCTTTCCTCCAAAAACAACACCAACAAAGGAATAACATGGCGGACAGGCCGGAGTTGATAACGACAGTACCACCAGAAGAAAATCAGCTCAAAATAACCTATAAACCTAAGGCATTGGGTACAAAACACAGCCACTAAGGCCATTTATTTGCAAGAAACAGAAATGAAACAAACATGGAAATAACAAGAGAAAAAGAAAGGGAGTTCCTTCTGGTGGCAACCCCTCAGAAAACTCTAACGGCGTAGGCACTAAACCTAGAGAGAAGACATAGAAAATTGTAGGGAGAGAACCCAAAAATTATTTCATGTAATAATATATTGATCTTTTTAAATATAGACAATCAATATTGTAAGAGTACATTTAACAAAAATAATTATTGAATAACTCTTTATTAATTAGATATATTAAAATAACATCAATTACTTTTAAATCAATTGAGTTTAAATTTTCAATTTTGACGATATGTCAACAGATTATGCAAGTTTTCTTTATGTTTTAGGCTTATATATATATATATATTAGATTAGATTAGATTAGATACTATGAAGGATATGTTGATAATTTTCAATCCATTGTACATTTTGGCTGACCATTTCACTTTCTCTTCAAATTCGAAGGAAATGTTTTAGGCATTAGAGTGAAATATTTTCACTTTTTTTCTTTGGCTCTTTTGGCATCCAAATAAAAGGTCTTGCTTTAATTTAATTTCCCTTACTTCCTCTAAAACAATCTAAGCCATAACTCTTTCTAGGTAACAACTATTTAGGCCTCAATTTGGAATATATAATTAATGCTAAATGTATATTTATTGTATTAGTTAGCTAAGATCTAAGATGAAATGAATACATAATCTAAGGATTTTTTAAGTTTTCTCATTTCTTTGTGGTTGTGAAAGAGTTGATAGATTTTTTTTTTCTTTTTTTACCGAAAAATTTAAGATTTCAATGATAGAAAAACTTGATAAGCATGTGAAAGTGTTCAATATGAAATTTCATATTAGGAAGTATATAAAGTCATATGCCCTTAGGCCTTGGCTAGAAATTAAAAAAAGGAGGAAATTGGGCAAAGGAGCATACCATGTAAGCCTAATTTGCAGGACACCACACAGCAAATTCTCTTTTTGAGAGCACACATCGTCCTTTAATTCTACTTCCAACAATCAAACACATTTTGCATCTTAGATCTTGATATCATCGTATGTGACTGACAGTGTTGAGCCATTCTTCACAATAAAACCTTAAGAAGAGACTCTCTCTCTCTTTAATTGGAAAGTTGCACCAACTAAACTAAATGTGTAATACCACAAAATCACCTACTCTCCTTGACCTTTTACCTAAATGTTTGTGACATTGCACATTTCAATATGCCTTGCATGATATTACAACCATTGAAAATGTACAAAGATATTTGGGCAAAAAAAAAATGTACAAAGATATTACTTCAATAACATCCTAATAGTTAAAAATTTTGAAATTTACTAAGGCCCCATTTGGAGTTGAGTTTTTCAAAAATGTTTTTCGATAAAAAATTTTATATTATTTTTAAAACTGTTTTTTCTCAGAAGTATGTAAATTGATACTTTTTTCAAAAATAGGTTTGAAAAAGCATTTTATAAAAAATAATAAAAATCAATTAATTAAATTGAAAAAATTTTAAAAGTGTTTTTTTAATCTATAACAGCAATTTCAAACGCACTCTAAGAACTGTATGATAGTATTATAATCGCTCCAAAACTAAAAAATTTTAAATTTAAATTTCAGTCAGATCAAATTTCCTAAAAAAAACACTTTAAAATTTTGATACAACATCCTAAGGATTAAAACTTGAAATTTTGATAAGAAGGTGAAAATAAATTTTATATATATATATATATATATATCAAAAGGCGAAAATAAGTTATATATATATATAAGGAAACAAATAAGAAAGAAATCGAAGTAAATTGTTATCCAATATTTTTGCTTTTTTATTAATTTAAGTTTCAAGTAGAATTCAAATTAATTTTCTACATACAGCAGGGGTGCTTCAGAAAGGAGTGAATGATACTATTCTGACTCTGATCCCAAAAATTAGTTCGCCCGAGACTGTGTCTCAACTGCGCCCTATCAGTATGTGTAATGTTTCTTATAAAATTATTACTAAGATGTTATCCAATCGGTTAAAGCAGATCCTCTCGCATTGGTGGCTCCAAACCAGAGTAGTTTTGTTCCGGGTAGACAAATAACTGATAATATAGTGATTTATCAAGAGATTATGCATTCTATGAGGAAAAAAAGGCGTGGAGTTGGGTGGATGGCGGTGCGTATTGACCTTGAAAAAGCTTATGATCGGCTGTCTTGGTCGTTCATAAGAAATACATTAGAAGATATTAGGGTCGGTGATTCTTGGGTTAGGAATATCATGGCTTGTGTGGAGACTTCCAGCATGAATATCTTATGGAATGGTTCAAAGCTTGACAAATTTAATCCTTCCAGGGGCATTCGTCAAGGTGATGCAATCTCTCCTTATTTATTTGTCTTATGTATTGAGAGATTATCTCACTTGATCAATAAAGCTGTGCTAGGTAGGGATTGGAAGCCGGTTCGCCTTTCTAGGAATGGTCCTGCTATTTCTCATTTGATGTTTGCACATGACATGGTTCTTTTTGCTAAGGCCAATGTGAACCAAATGAAGACTATTACGGGCTGTCTTGATTTATTTTGTCAAGCCTCGGGTCAGCGTGTTAACTATGCTAAATCCAGTGTGTTCATGTTGGCAAATGTGGATAGTGGGATAGCTTTGGAGATTTCTAATTTGTCAGGTATTCCTTTGACTAATAACTTGGCAAACTATTTAGGAGTCCCTTACACCCATGAGAGGATCTCCGTTTCCAAGTACAACTATCACCTGGATCGTGTGGGGAAAAGACTAAATGGGTGGAGTGCCAAGTATTTATCATTGGCTTGAAGAACAACTCTTGCTCAATCTGTTTTAACAACGATTCCTTTCTACTCTATGCAAACCACTATTATCCCAAAATCGGTTTGTTTAGAGGTTGAGAGAATGATCCGTCAATTTATATGGGGTGGCAACAGTGATAAGAGAGCTACTTGTTTAGTTAGATGGGATATGGTGACTAAGTCTAAAAAGAATGGATGATTAGGTATTCGTAATCTGCATTCTATGAACTTGGCTTTTCTTTCCAAGTTGGGGTGGCGATTGTTGACTGAAGGTAATAATCTTTGGGCACAAGTTCTTTCTAGTAAATATATCCGGTCTGAGATTAATGTGAATAATTTCAAACCAAAGCAAGGTACGTCGTATGTGTGGCAAGGGATTATTAAATCTGTTGATATTTTGAGAAGGGGTGTTAAATCCAAAGTTCGGAACGACTGTCAGACAAGCTTTTGGCTTGATACTTGGCTATTGGATGTTCCTCTTTGTCAAATGGCTTCTTAAAATATCAATTTTCCAAAAATTTTTAACAAGGTTACAGATTATTGGATGCCTGCTATTGGTTGGGATTGGGATGTTCTTGATGAATTGCTGCCCATTGAAGTTTTAAATAAGCTCTCAACTTTCATATTAAGAGAGGATGCTTGTGCGGAAGATGGTTGGTGCTGGGATTTAGATTCTCGGGGAAAATATTCTGTCAAATTTGCTTATGAATCCTTTGAGCAAGTAGTCACCAATGTCTCTTCTTCCCTGTGGATTCGAATTTGGAAAATTGAAGTTCCGCAACGTGTTAGAATGTTTCTTTGGCTTGTTGGTCATCAGAAAGTTATGTCTAATGCAGAAAGGTTTAGAAGAGGCTTTACATGTAATCCATGTTGCAAGAGTTGTTCTAATGCTACTGAAGACCTGCTGCATCTCTTAAGAGATTGCGTTAATGTAGATATAATCTGGAAGCATTTCCTTTCGGACCAAGAATATCAACTCCAAAAATCTCTTAATCCACTGGATTGGATCTTGCATAATTTATACAAAAAGGTTAGTAGTACGGTTGCAATTGAGATACCTTTTTTGCAAATACAGTTTGGTGGGTGTGGATTTGGAGAAATGAATGGGTATTTTCGAATGCCATAAAGAATTTTAATTACAAGCTTTTATGGCTTCGAAATTCAGCAGTGCAGATTAAAAATGCTTTTAAAGGGTCTGATGCTATTATGGGACAAGCTATGAAGGAAGTTAGGCTGGTGGGGTGGTCTTTTCCTCCTAAAAATTGAGTCACTCTCAATACTGATGGGGCTAGTAAGGGTGATGCGAGGCTTGCTGGGGGAGGAGGTCTTTGGTTAGAAGGATTTACATTAAATATTGGGGCTTGTCATGCCATGGAAGCAGAGCTTTGAGCAATTATCAAGGGCTTGAAGTTAGCTTGAGATAAGAGGTATCGTAAGGTGAGATTGGAGGTGAATTTGCCTGTGGTTGTCCAATGGTTGGTGAATAAAGAAGATGATTGTGATGCAGTTGCTTCTAATCTTGTTTTTATTTGTCATCTATTATTGACCCAAGATTGAAAAGTAACAGTGCATCATATTTTCAGAGAATGTAATAGAGAGCTGACTTTTTAGCTAATTTGACTCTGTAACTTGAAAAAAAAAAAAGAAGTAGAATTCAAATTAAAAGTCAAACCTCGCAAGAATGACCAAATTTGTTAAAATAAATAGTAGTAGATTTCAACAAAAAGCTATTACAAAATTCAGTCCGATAATATAAAAAAACACATTACATAAAAGAATTGCAAAATCAAACACTATAAACATCAATCTCATACAAGTTGAATATCACCCAATTCAAGCTGGGCAGCAATTTCTTCCAATTGCTTCTTCACACTCAAATCAATAAGCCTAGAGCCTGAACTTCCAAATCTCACAGTGAATCCAGCCACCAAGCTCGGATCAATTTCAGTCTTAATCCTCACATTCTTAGCTCCAGTCAATTTCTGAACTTGCTTTGCGATCTGTGCCAAATGTTGCGACTCCAATTTCACTACAGAACTCACTGTCGCAAGCTCTGTACCAGTAATTCTGTTATGAGCCAATTCAAATTCTTTCACTATTTCTTTCACCAAATCGATGCGTTTCGCGTCGATCAAGACGTTCAAGAAATTCGCCGTATATGGTTGCAGCTCTATCGATTTTGCTATTTCGTCAATCACTTGCCGTTTCTTCTCCACATCGATTGTTGGATTGGCGAAGAAAGTCCTGACTTCTGGGTCAGCGAAGAACTTGTCGATATTTTCCATGTCGACGCAGGTTTGGTCCAGCGTGTTATTCGATTTGGCAACATCTGCTAAGGCGGCAGCGTAACTGCTTGCGGCGGTCGCTGACATTTTGGCTCCGGTAGATCCGCCGCGGGACCGGTGGGAAGTGGTGGTGGTGGCGGAAGAGAGGTTGAGAGAAGGGAAAGTGGCGGAGAAGGAAAGACTGAGGGGTTTTCGAGAGGAAAGAGTTCTTGAGAGTCGTGCAGACGGAGTAATTTTGGATTGAAGGGAAATTGGGGTGTTTTGGAGAGCTGCCATTGCCGGTGGGGGGTGGCTGAAAGAGAGAGAAAGAGAGAATTGGGGATTGTGAGTGAGTAGTTTTGGGCTTGAAAATGGGTATGGCTGAAAGGAGCTTTTGATAGAATTGGACGGTGGAGATTTGGAGGGGGGAAGAGTGGACGGTAGAGGAAATGAGTGTTATCTAGTGAGTGGACAACCATAGCCACTTAGATATGAAGAAGATAAGGAAATTTGAGAAAAGTGCCTGGGCTATAATAGCTTGCCTTATTTGAGTCAACAACACTATGACTGATACTAATATTTTAACACATTAATTTTTGTGTTTTTTTTTCTAAAGTTCTTGTTTTTCAACATTTTTTTTTATTTATGAAAATGGAAAGAAATAGATGATAATTTTTTAGATTAACAAAATAATAAATAAATAATTTTTTTTAATATTGAGAAATAGATTTTAATATTAATGATAATTAAATATGATAATCACTTCTAAAGTGATCGCTTATTTATCACTAAATTAATGCGTCAGTTGAGAATGATTGAAATGTTGTGGTTAAAAATTTTAACTTTAAGTAGTAAAACATTTAAGTTGAAGTTATTTTGAATACGATAAATATTTAGGTGGTGTTTAGTAAAATTAAAAATTAAGTGTTGAAAATTTTAAGTATTGAATTTTAAGTACTGAATAGAATAAGTGATACAATTTTTAAATAGTAAAAATATTTAAAAATTTAATCACTTATTTCATTCAGTATAAAGTGGTATTTGGTAAAACTAAAAATTAAGTACTGAAAAATTTAAGTATTGAATTTTAAGTACTAATAAAATAAGTGATATAATTTTTAAATAGTAAAAAAATTTAAAAATTTAATTACTTATTGCATTCATTATAAATTTTAAGTTAAAAACTTTGACTTATCATTTTAAGTGATTTTTAACTTAATTTAAACTTTTAAGATATAGTTATCAAACAAATTTAAAACAATTAAGTGCTGAAATTTTTAATTTTAAGTGTTGAATGGTGTTATCAAACACCACCTAAATTTTAACTTATCATTTTAAGTGTTTTTTTTACTTAATTTAGACTTTTAAGTCGTAATTATCAAACAAATTTAAAACAATTAAGTATTAAAAATTTTAATTTTAAGTGTTGAATGGTGTTATCAAACACTACCTTACTTAACCAAAAATTATATCTAGATATCATTAAGCAACAAAATTAATGTTAAGGTTAAATTAAATTAGGGATAAGTAAAAAAAAAAAACTCCTAATATTTGGCATGTGGAGTAAATATAATCCTCAATTTTATTTGAGTCATCCAAACATCTCAAATTTAACACCGTTTAAAATTTTATTAAAATAAT
>CATKHJ010777413.1:0-10852 GCA_949750685.1 Vernicia montana | reverse complement strand
TGGCATAATTATGAGACAGATGAGAAAATAAAAGCAGGTATTTAAACATCCACAAGTAAAGGAAAATATTTCCTCTAACCCTTATGGGTATTAGGGAAATCACAAAATCGCTCCTTTACTCCCAAAAATAATTAACTAATTGCATCAATTAAAAATTTATATGGAAAGTATAAATTGACATTTTCATGGAAAATTAATGGGGAAGGGGATTGATTGAAATTTGGATTTGAAACTTGAATTTAATTTTAAGCTTGCCTATGTACCCCATTGAATGAGGATCAAAACCCACGTAGTTCATTCCACTATGAGATGGAAATGATTTTTTAGAAATCGGTCAGATTTGATTGGTTTAGGGTTTGAGTGAGGGTAAGAGATTATACCTTCTTTGTAGGTTTGAGTGGTGAGAGAGTGGTTTTACCGGAGCGGAGTTCCGTTTCGGAAAATAGGATTGATTTTGAAAAAAGGAGATTTGATTGCTTGATTACTCAATTTTTAATTAATTAAAATGATTAATTAATTAAAGTGATTAATTAAAATGATTAATTAACCAATTTGAGTGAAAATTTAAAAAAAAAAAATTAATTAATTAATTAAAATTAATTTTTAATTAATTAATTAATTAAGAGTGTGTGTGGATTAATTTTAAAAAAAGAAATTAATTAGTTAATTAAAATTAATTTTTAATTAACTAACTAATTAGAGAGAGAGAGAGAGAGAGAGAGAGAGAGGAAGCAATTGGATAGCAATCAACAAAAGCTTGATGTGTGAATAAATGGTGAGGAGAGTGAGGTATTTATAGGAAAAATGGGGGGTGAAAAAAGAATAAAAAGGGATTGGAAAGTGAGAAAAAGGGAGGGTAAAATCGAAATTACACAAAAAGGTAAATGGCCGCAAAAATGGGTGGCGGACGTGCGTGCGTAACACGCGCGTCCGCAAGGCGTGCCTGCGGCGTCCGCCGGAACGTCTGGCGGACACGCCAGACGTGCTGGTGGATCCGCAGGCACGTCCTGCGGACGTGTCAGTACGGGCTGACATGTCAGCCCGTACTGACGAGTCTGCCATTGACGCGGGTGGATGACACGCGGACGCCAGGCTGCGGCGTCCGCTTGGCTTCTCGCGAACGCCGCGTGCTGCCACGTGGAGCGGCGCAGATGAGTGGCGGACATGCGGCCACGCCTCGAGGACGTTCGCGTGCGCCTCGAGCTCCAGGCTCCAGTTTGATTTTCGGGTTAGTTTTCGAAGGTTTCCAATTATTCTGAAGTCTGAAAAATTACCGGTCAGTGGCGGTGGATCCGAAATTAATTATCAGATATTTTAGGAGTCAGTTTTAATGAAAATTCGATTAGTTTTGAAAAGGTGCTGTCTGGTACAGAAAATTTGGTCGGGGTCGAAAAAGTGTCAGTCTCCTTATAATATTATGCATGAAAATCCATTTTTTTGAGGGGGCAGCCACAAGGGGCGCTGCCCCCTTGACCCTTGCTCGATAACCGGCTAGCGAGACCGCCGTATCGGCTCTGTGTAGCGCACGAAATTTAGCAGGTATCAAGTTGTAACAACATCTTAAGGGTGCAAAATTGAGGGTTCACAACATCCACTTTTTCGTAGGAGATCATGTTTTCCTTAAGATTTCTCCTATGAAAGGTGTGATGAGATTTGGCAAAAAGGAAAAACTCTCACCAAGGTACATTGGGCCATTTAAAGTTTTGGATAAAATTGGTAATGTATCTTTTAGGCTAGCTCTTCCACCAAGCTTAGCCCATATAAATCCAGTATTTCATGTGTTTATGTTGAGGAAGTATGTGCCAGATCCATCACATATGTTACAGCCACAAGCCATTGAAGTGGATGAGAACATGGCCTACGAGGAAGTTCCAATTGCGATTATTGATCGACAAGTGAAGAAACTGAAGAACAAAGAAATACCGATGGTTAAAGTTCAATGGAAGAATCATAATGAAGAAGAGTCTAATTGGGAGAGTGAACAGGATATGCCACTCAAGTATTCCTATCTTTTCTAATTGTAATTCATGTATGTGTATAAGACATTGTAAAATTCGGGGATGAATTTTTATAAGGAGGGGAGAATGTAATACCCCAAGTTCGTATATGCCTTCTTTTAATTTTATGTATGAGCTACAAGTCGCATGTTAGGTATTTCATAATGATTAAGTTGTATTTATAATGAAATAATGTCTATGAAAAGAGTTTATGATTGTATGATGAGTATTGAGGATGATAGGAGTATTGGAGTAAATTAAAGGAAGTGAAATTTGGAAAACCAGCTTGAACGCCCATTCAAAGTGATGAACGCATGTTCAAAAGCTCTCTGTGTGAATAGTAAGATTTCAAGAATTAGAGATGAACGCTCGTTCATAAAGTGAATGCCCGTTCATGAGACAAGGAATAATAACGAGAATATTGATTTGGGGGATGAACGCTCGTTCATAAAATGAACGCTCTTTCAAAACCTCTCTATATGAATAGTGAAGTTTTTGAGTTTTGACATGAACGTCCATTCACCAAGGATGAACACTTGTTCATCAATTATGAATGTTCGTTCATTGGAAATGAACGCTCGTTCATCATCGGGGGTTATAAAAAAGACAGCAGCCCCAAAGCGGGGAAAAACATAACCCTTTTCATTTATTTCAGTTCCAACTGTCCCCAAACCCTACTAAATTCCATAAATGCTTCTCTAAGACCAAGACACATCCTTCTAACTAAAGATAACGAAGAATATTCAAGATATATAGTAGATTCTTTCTTTAAATCTTTAAAGAATTGGGTTTGAGAATGAGGAGATAATTTAAGGCAAGTCTTCATTCCTTCATTTTCTTTATGGGCTTAGTAATTAGAGTGTTATAGCACCATTATTAAGTTAAATGAAGACTAATAATGATGTTTATAACAAGTGATAGATAATAGATAGAGTTATTAGAAACCTTAGAATTGATATTGTTTTAATGACTAAGTTATAATTGTTATGTGAGTTAAATTAATGGATTGATTGAATTATCATTATTTCTATATAGGTTTTCTATAGATTCTCATAAAGACCCAAGGAGAGATGATAATTGTGGAGATGACCATCATATTTGTTTGATGTGAAGATAGATCGTAAGACTTTTTGGATATTCTTTTCATGAACTACCAAATGACTATTGATTATTGTTGCATATCCTTATTTGTGATATTAAATTCATTGTATCCATGAACCATTGATTGAACCAAGACCATGTTTATTGTATAACTACGACATGAATCTCTAAAGAACCTATGCATGATAATGACCTATAATTCATGATTACCGTTGGATAAACCTCTATGACCATGAACCAAAGCAAAAAATCTCAACTCTAATGTGGGGCAAGACATCAAGCATTGTGCATAATGTACCCCTTTGGATAGGGTAAAGTATCCAAGCTCTAGCTAGGAAGGGCTATGGTATCCTAGCCGTGAGATCTGATCAATCTTGCGCAGAGTAAATGGTATGCTCTAAAAAAAGAGTCTCTACCTCTAATGTTCATGATTGAATATGTTATATGTCTCAGTTCTAGGTAACGCCTAAAGGCATATACTCATTTTCATGGGGAACATTAAGACATATGAACCTCTATTCAAGTTATTGTTATTTCTGCTAAATATGACATATACATGATGATTGAACCTTATGAACTATTGTTATTGTATAAACCATAAACTCTTTCTTGTGAGCCATCCTTGAATCACCAAGTCTCACAAGTATGATAGTATAATCATTACTCACTGCTTTATCTCATTAGTGATTCCATTTTTCAGGCGAGCTATAGTTTATCAGTTCAGTTTCCAAGGTCTTTTTCTCCAATCCTTGAAAACTTTGGTGATTAATGTAAAAATCAATCTTTATTTATGCTATATGTAAATTAAATTATGTAAACGTATAGACGCTTCATGGTACATATATGAATGGTGTTTCTTTTGGCCAAAGGCATTAATTTAAAGAAGATGTAAGATGACTGTGTGTGTATATATATATGAATTATGAATGATATTGATGAATATGTATTAACATAATTGTCAGATTTAGATATTGAGAGATTTGTATGTGAATGTATTGCATGATACCGTTATGGATGATTGATTGGTAAGGTTTCTACGGATTTTCGGTGACCTTAAATTTACCTATGCCTTAGGATCATTGCGGCTCGAAAGTCGAGTCGTGACAGTTGTTCACGTTCAACTACTGGTATGCTATTTTTGCTTATGCTATTTGTCATTTTTCTCTTTCTGTTTTGATCGAGTTGGTATTTTAATTTTCTTTTTCATGTTTGTTCTTTCAGTTTTTAGACAAAACAAGAGAAATTCTATTCATTAACTTTATTACCATTTGTGTGTCTGCAATTAAATTAGATTATGTTTTTTATGAATTTAATACACTGCTATAAGAATTAATCAATAAAATTCTATTAGGTGCAGAATTTGCATTTTACAAGTATGCATTTTAATTATAATAGGTATTAGTTTAATTAGGTAGTCGTTATTAATTATATTATTTCATATATTTGTTAATTTGATACTCAAATTTTAAAAGGTAAACTCAAATAACCATTTGATTTGATATTATCTCTTTTATTTTATGAAAAAAAATTTTTTTTTTTTCCTATTATAACTTTCTTGATGACTTGGGCTATGAAAACATGATAACAAATATATTTTAATGTTTTTTTTTGAATGACTTATGAACATAGTACTTTTAAAAAATTATTATGCTTGAAACAATGTAATTAATAAAGGATAATGCATTAATATATTATAAGATCAAGATAAAAGGACCTACGGCATTGCGTGAGTTATTTCTAGTTTATATTTACTATTTTTATTACAAAGAAATAAAGGAATACCTAAATTTATTTTTTTAATTACATTATAAATATCTAAACTTTTTCAATTAGTAATGAATTTATTGAATGCACCCTTCATTTATAATATGAGACTCATTTGAATTTATGAGAGGTGAATTTCACGTATGTCTATCTATCTACTATAATCTATATCTGTCTATCTATATCTATGATAGATATAAATGTATGAAAAGTGGAGACATGTTAATAGATATAAATATTCTTATTAATTTTTTATATTCTCTAAGCTAAACATCTATTATTATTATTATTATTATTATTATTATTATTATTATTATTATTATTATTATTACTACATAAGGAAATTTTATTATAATAGGATTTAGACTTGTTTTATAATTTCTTATAAAAAGAATTCTTCTTTCAAATTTTTATATTATTTATCAAATTTTAAAGGTTTGTTAGATTTTTCATATTTTTTTTTATTTAAATTCAAGCTTAATATGCACACCGAGACATAGCCTACTGATAAGTGTATATTATCCTGGACAATAGATTCAGAATCGATTTTCCCCTCCCCAATGCTCAAAAAAAAAATAATAATAAAAAAAATCAAGTCTAATATTTTTTTTCATAATTTAGATTAATTATATATCATGTTAATACAAAGTATGATTTCAATTTCTTTTTATTTCGATTTTTTTTAAATATTAATCGTCATTATCAAATATTGATCATCATTATCCAATATCATAATATTTTAAAATTAGTATTTTAAAATATTATTAAAAAGTTATAATTATCCAAAA
Organism: Vernicia montana; assembly: GCA_949750685.1. Lineage (NCBI taxonomy): Eukaryota > Viridiplantae > Streptophyta > Magnoliopsida > Malpighiales > Euphorbiaceae > Vernicia > Vernicia montana. Next base: position 5,202 of record CATKHJ010777413.1, on the reverse strand, counting down.
ACTAGAATTACCGTATTCAATTTTTGTATTGCAATTTTAGTCTTATACTTTACTTTATTTTTTTATTATTAATTAATCATCACTTAAAGATAGCATTGTAATCTATATACAACTATGTTTAGTATACTATTTAAAGATAGCATTGTAATCTATATACAATTATGTTTAGTATACTTTTTTTTTTTATTGTTTATTTAATTTTACACCTATTTTTTTTAATTCAATATAATTAATCATAGATATTTTGCAATGACGATGTATTAATTTATTGTCTATTAATATATTTTATCTTACAAAATTAAATTTATGTCCTATATAACTTTTTGTTGGAATATTCATCAAGTTATCATAAAATATTTTAATACTTTGTTTGGATATTAACTGTTTTACATATTTTTAATTTAGTATTTTTTTTTTTACATTTCCGATATTTTTTTTAATTGTGAAATTAAAAGTTAATTAATTGCAATTGAGATTTTATTATTATTATTATTATTATTATTATTATTATTATTAATTAAATAATAATAATAATTCATTTTGGATAGATTTCTTGATATTTTTTTTATATTTGCATGAAGATATTAAGAAATCATAAATTTTATTATTCTAATTTTTTTTATCTGATTTGGATCATTAAGAGGAAAATTATATGCTACTTTGCTTATTGTTTACTATAATCAATCTCTCATGTGAAAGTTGAGTGAAATAATGTGTTTATATCAAAAATCTCAATGTTATATTTTATATATATTTTGTTCATGGTATGAGTAGTAATAGTAGATATAAATAATCTTAAAGTTTAGTACTTGAAATATGTAATACCCTGAATGTATGTATGAACTTCCATTCTTTCTTGTCATCGTGTTTTGCTAAAAGATAGGGGTAGGGTAGAGAGATCATGAACATTCCTTTAGAAGTTTCCACACCTCTAGGGGAATCTATGGATGTGAATTATATGTACCTTCCATGCATAGTAGAGATTGATGGGAAGAGACTTCCTAGTGATTTGATCGAATTAAAAGTGCTTGAATTCGATGTGATTCTTGGTATGGATTGATTGTCTAAACACCATGCACACATAGATTGTTATGAGAAGAAGATAGTGTTCAAGCCGCAAGAAGAGAACGAGTTTATGTTTCAAGGAGATAGAAGTGATGTGCCTTCTAATATGATATCGGCTATTAGGGCGAGAAGACTTCTAAGAAAGGGGTGTCAAGAATATTTGGCACATGTGGTTGATACGAGGAAGACTCATAATGAGATACAACGAATATCAATAGTTAGTGAGTTTCCAGACGTATTTCCAGAAGAATTGCCAGAGTTGCCACCGAAAAGAGAGATTGAGTTCAATATCGAGTTTCTTCCTGGTACGCATCCAATATCCATTCCTCCTTACAGAATGGCACCTGTGGAGTTGAAGAAATTGAAAGTACAGTTGCCAAGATTTTTCGAATAAAGGGTTTATTCAACCAAGCAGTTCACCATGGGGTGCACCAGTCTTTTTTGTGAAGAATAAGGATGGTTCTATGTGACTATGTATCAACTATATGCAGCTGAATAAAGTAACGATCAAGAATAAGTATCCTTTGCCAAGGATAGATGATTTGTTTGATCAATTGCAAGGAGCAAGTGACGCAGCGTAAGTAAAATGGCAAAGTCGTTTAGGGTTTAGGTTTTTTCTGTATATTAATGTATGCCCTAAAACAGGCATAGTAGGAGTTTAAATAGGAGCCCCGAAACCCTAGACACGGGTACAAATATGGAAACTGCCAAAAATGGCAGTTTCGAAATATTACATCAGAAAAACATAATGATATTAAAAAGGAAAGCGCCACAGACGGCGCCAAAATCCGGGATTCCTACCAAAAGTTACAAGCAATTCAAAAAGTTTCCATAAATGGAAAAACGGCAAAATTAAGGGCCCAAATGAAGAAATTTGGCCAAAAAACGACGTTGCTCATCGCCAGAGGCCCAAAAATTACAGCTACCTCGGGCCACTATTTCTTCTGCTTGGCCCGCTGCTTGTCTAGGCGGCCTAGGAACCCTTCTGCAAAGGCTTCCACGTCAGCAAGTCGCTTCTCCAAAATTGATCTTAGATCGGGCTATCATCAACTCAGAATCAAGAATGATGATATATGTAAGACTGCTTTTAGAATGAGATATGACTATTATGAGTTCACAGTGTTACCCTTTGGGTTAACAAATGCTCCAGTAGCATTTATGGATTTGATAAATCGTGTGTTCAAGCCATATTTGGACAAGTTTGTCATTGTATTCATTGATGACATTCTTATCTATTCCAAGTGTAAAGAAGAACATGAAGAGCATTTAAGGGTAGTATTGCAAACTCTAAGGGAGAATCAGTTATATGCTAAATTATCGAAGTGTGAGTTCTGGCTTAATCATGTGTGCTTCTTAGGACATGTGGTTAGTAAAGATGGCATTCAAGTGGATCCTAAGAAAATTGAAGCAGTGATAAGTTGGCCTAAACTCACGAATGTGACAGAAGTTTGTAGTTTCCTTGGCTTGGCAGGTTATTATAGGAGATTTGTCAAAGATTTCTCCAAAATAGTTTCGTCATTAACTAAGTTAAATAGAAAGAAAGTGAAATTTTAGTGGGATGATGATAGTGAAGAGAGTTTTCAGAAACTCAAAACATGCCTCACTACAGCTCCTGTACTTGCACTACCAAAAGGATCAGGTGGATATGCAATATATTGTGATGCTTCAAGAGTGGGACTTGGATGTGTTCTTATGCAACATGGTAAGGTGATTGCATATGCTTCAAGACAGTTGAAGAAGCATGAGATGAACTACCCCATATATGATCTTGAAATGGTAGCAGTTATCTTTACTCTCAAGATATGAAGACATTATCTATATGGTGAGAAGTGTGAAATCTACACCGATCACAAGAGTCTCCAGTACATCTTACAACAGAGGGACTTGAACCTAAGATAGAGGAGATGTGTAGAGCTATTCAAGGATTATGATTGTCAGATCCTTTCTCATCCCGGGAAAGTCAATGTGGTAACAGATACCCTGAGTAGAAAGTCTATGGGAAGTTTAGCCCATATCGCAATGGGGAAGAGACCTTTAATAAAAGAGTTGAAGGAACTATTCAACAAAGGATTTGAGGTTTCCGAATCTCAAGTGTTGATTGCTCACTTTCAATTGAAACCCAAGTTGATTGATGAGATTAAAGCATCACAAGATGAAGATCCATCACTTGTGAAATTGAAGAGAGAAATACAAGCGGGTCAGACAACATAATTTCAGTTGAAAGACAGTGTGTTATTCCATGGGAATCGTCTTTGTGTACTGGATGTGAATGATCTTAGAGAAAAGATCATGAAAAAGATCCATCAAACACCTTACAGTGTTCATCCAAGCGCAACCAAAATGTATCATGATTTGAGGGATTGCTATTGGTGGTCTGGTATGAAGAATGATGTGGCTAAATTTGTGTCTTTTTGCTTGACATGTCAGCAAGTCAAGTTTGAACACCAAAAGCCATCCGGTTTACTGCAAGAGATTAAGTTACCTGAGTAAAAATGGAAGCGCATTACGATGGACTCTGTGGTGGGATTGCCAAAGACTTTGAGAGGCTATGATTCTATATGGGTGATAGTTGACAGATTGACCAAGTCAGCTCATTTTATAGAAGTAAAGACAACCTACACAGTAGCCCAGTATGCGCAGTTGTACTTGAACAAGATTGTGAGCCTTCATGGTGTACCAGTATCCATCATTTTGGATAGAGGTACTCAGTGTACATCAAGATTCTGGCACAAGTTACAAGAAGATTTGGGTACTCAGTTGGACTTCAGCATAGCTTTTCATCCACAGACTGAAGGACAATCAGAGAGAAGCATACAAACTTTAGAAGATATGCTCAGAATGTGTGTGATAGACTTTGGTGGGAGTTGGGATAAGTATTTACCCTTGATAGAGTTTGCATACAACAACAGTTATCATTCTACCATTGGCATGACACCGTATGAGGCATTGTATGGTAGGAAGTGTAGATCACCGGTATTTTAGATGGAAGTGAGTGACTGTGAACCTTGAATTTTGCACCGTCTGAACCTTCGGACATGCAAATAAGTCTCAAAAGCTGAAACGGGCAAGAAAGGATCGAAAAATCGAAAGAATCGATCCCGTCTGACCTGGGTGACCGCGCAGGATCCCCCAAGAACCGCACAGGCCCTATGTGGTTTCGCACAGGTCTGTGGGGTCCATTTTGGGGCCTGTGTGGTCCCAAAATGGACCTTTATGGTCCCTGTTCCCTTATGCGGTCCCCTGTGCCTCTGTGCGGTCCACTTTTCCTCGTGTGCGGTCCTAGAAGCCCTGTGTGCAGTTTTGTTCAAATTTTTCACATTGGAAAATGTGAGAAATGTTTCCCCCCGTCCTACCTATATAAACCCTTCATTTCAACTCATTTCAACACCTCTCACTTGCTAAATCAAAGCCAATTGAGCTAAAACAAGTATTTTTTCTAAGGCTTAGTTCGAAAGAGCTGCCTTTTCAGTTAAAAGTTCTCTTTTGGGTGGTCGTTCGTGGTTTCTTTCCTCAAGTCAGTTCGAGGAAGTTCCAAAGGCGCCGTCCTAGTAGCCGTTAGGAGCCTTTAGTTCTGCCGAGTCAAGTCAAGGTGAAATTGCGATCCGGTCGCCCGCTTCGTCCATACGTCCCAAGCCTCGTCTTCAAAAGGTATTTATTTTTTTCCTTTTTCATTTATTTATTTGTTTTGAAGTTTGTTTTGCTTCTTTGTTGCTTTGTTTGATTTTGCTTTTCTTTTAGTTTAGTTTCTTTTAATGCTTTATTGTTATTGTTTTCTTCCTCTATACTTTGCATGTTCCCCTTTTCTATTATCCCCTTTCTTTTAGTTCTTTTATTCTAGCTTAATTATTGCTTTCCCCATTTCCTTAATATGATCCCCATTTATTCAATCCCTTTCTTTTAATCGCTTTAAAAAGGCATGTTAATTAAGAACTGAAATAATTAACTTGTTTTGATCCTTTCTTGCTTGTTAATTAAACCTGACCTAATTAACAATTCGGTAATCAATCTTGTTTAATTAAAATCAATCAACCAACCTTTAATCAATGAACTGAAACATGATAAAAAGGTTCAGACTAAAACAAACCACCTTCGCAAGAATGCGAACTACGTGGATTTTGATTCCCATTCGAAGGGATA
>CATKHJ010777365.1:0-24527 GCA_949750685.1 Vernicia montana | reverse complement strand
AAAAGATAAATTATATTATATAAATATGTAAAAAAGAGATATAAATGAATATATATATACATAAAAAAAAATTAATATTAAATAATTTTTTAAAGAAAAAAGAAAAAAAAATTAAAACGGGTAAACCCGCGGATACCCGCCTCATTTTATTACCCGCCCCGCCCCGTAGCGGGCGGGTATTAATAAATGTTCGCGGGGCGGATACGGATAATGAGAAATCCGCCCCATACCCGCCCCGCTGCCATCCCTAATAAAGAGCTTTAAGATTACAAACTTTGTTTTGCACAGACATTGTTGAGCAAGGAGGTCCTTTCTTTTACCCTTCAATTTTCAAAACCTTAACAGCTTTATACTAATTTATTCAAGTGCATAACAAGATGAAGTTGCAGCTCTATCATATTGACTCGTAATACAAAATAAGTGAAATTACAAGCACATGCTACATCAATCCCTCTCTTCATGCAACAATGCTCCTCAGTCCTTATCACGCACCATACTATAATCCAACAAGATGCTGTTAATTTCTACATTTGTTTCCCAATTTAAGCTATTTGAATCTAAATTTGCTTCTCCCTAATGGGTATGTAAGATGAATTTTTCACAAGCTATAAAACTTTTAGAATGCGCGTTGGACAATCAAGTCATGGACCAGCAGCAGCTTCCCATTAGTAGCTCAAGAATATTGTATCTGCAACTACCTCAATGAAAGAAAAATTTTCATCATTTAAAATGACGAGAGTATGTTATGAAAACCAAGATGCTCAGATTAAGAAAATATCCACCTACAAAATTTCAGCTTTTGGCGTTTAATTTTTCTACAAGGATCTTGTTCAGAAGCCCCGGATTTGCCTTACCTTTTGATATTTTCATCACCTGGAAATGAATTCAATGTTTAACAGAGCCTTTCTAGTGTGCAAGGTCAGTAAAAAAATTTTAACGAAAAGATCAGGGGCAAGTTAAAGAAGTGTTATTTCTACCTGGCCTGCAAAATAACCTTGTAGCTTAGTTTTTCCAGCACGATATTGTTCCAGCTGCTTCGGATTCTCAGACAGCACTTTATCTACCATTTTCTCAATCTCAGCAGGATCTACAATCTGCTATTATAGGAACATGTAAGAGACCTATAACTAGACTCACAATGTTCCTCTCATCATCATCTATGTAATTCTTCTCAGCAATTTGAATTCTCTATATTGATCATCTCTATCATACCTTATCACTCAATGAAACAATATGAATCTCAAACTTTCAGAGATGTTGAGTTCAACTGAATTAAGCCGCTCATTGAAGTTTGGTTTGAATTAGTGAAAACCTTATACAAGCCTTTCACCAATCAACCTTACTCAAATATCAAAGAACAGAGCTTTAACAAGATCAGTTTGTTTCACCATAAGGCTTGTGAAGAAAATGACAAAATGTCAAGCATCTGAACTTCCAGTTTTATATTATCAAAGTCACCAATTTAGGTACATGTTAAAAGCATCCCTTGTCAACCTAAAAGTAACTATTAGGTCACTTTTCAGAAAGCACAAATATGCCTTTGAAAATAGGCTATTGGAGGAAAAAAAAAAAAAAACTTGCCTGAACAAGATCCTTTTCTTCTATCAGTCCCTTAACAGTTCCACCTTTGGCTATGAGCTCAAACAATATCTGCAATTAATAAGGGGAAAATGAAAGAGACAATGTCATAAATATCACAAGGTCCAATTCTCTATTTAGCTATTTTAACTGCACTTCTATAATGCCTTTGGGCAGGTCTCTTGCAAAGTTCTTTCCCCATAGCCGAAAAAGGGACACAAGCCCAATTAGAAAAGGAAAACTGAAAGAGAGCTAATGTCAATACTAATTGGCTTACATGGTAATGAGAATTTCATGATCAAAGATCAAGAAAAAAAAAAGAAAGAAAAAAAAAAAAAAAAAAGGAAGCAAAATTTCACACCAACTAGCCAGGTGAAACTTTGAATATCTTTTCTTTATGATGATTACTTATATTAAAATGGTGATAACCAGTACTTCTAAGCAGGAAGCTCAACCTGTAGATAATGAAACATAAAAGCTAAGAAAAAACAGTATATTACAGTGATGAGAAATTTAAACATGAGCATTGATACTGAAGCAAGCTTTTACCTCTTTCCCAATCTTCCCACTAATAGTCCCACCCTTGATTGAAGCAATCAGCTCAGCTAGCTCTTGAGGGGTAAGCTTGATCTCATTTATAGACACCTTTTCATTTTTCATATAGGCAGCAATATCACCCATTATCCAGTTGGCAGCCAGCTTCACCTCAGCACCCTTTGCTATGGTTGCATCAAAAAATCCTGCAACCTAAGACATTCATTCAATGAATGAAAATCCCTGATCAGAATATTCCAGCATGATACCTTTTCAGGAAACACCATATTTCAAAAACCACAGGAATGGAGATGGATAGAGCATTTTTGAGGGCTGCTTAAGGTACATAAAATGCATCAAGGTGCATGTCACCTGAGCAGCATGCACAAGACCTTGAGACTAGCAGCATTTCCCATCTATCTACATGAGGGCTATATGTTGATTACTGGGCTTTCCATAACAAAGTTCACATGAAAATGTCCTCATCACTAAATTCTTCTAGATAATTAAGGACTGGAATACATGGATTTCTTAAGGTCCCCAAGCGAAAACATAGTTTTTCTCATAATTTATAAACATTAATTCATAGTTTTTCTCATAATTTCTAAACATTAATTCTATGTAAGCAATCTGAATTCAGCTTTTTTGTCCCAAAATAAATGGAAACACATTCTAGATGCCAATAGGGGAAACACGAGCAAACATAATTAGTCAGGCACTTTGGACTATGGTGAGAACTTACACCCATATCATTTGCAAGGAAAAGAACATCCTGCATGCTTAGGCCCATGTTCTCGTATCTCCGACGTTTCATTTCTGGAAGTTCTGGCAAAGAATTTTGGATTTTATCAACATATTCTTTTGTGAGAATAACTTCTGGAAGGTCTGGTTCCGGGAAATATCGATAATCAGAAAGCCCCTCCTTTTTCCTCATTGAAACTGTTTTCTAAACAGAGATAAAGGGGAATGTGAGTAACCATTGACAGGCTGAAGTAAATGTCTTCCTTTTTAAAACATTGGTTAAGGCTGCAGTAGAAAGAAAACAATAATGTAGTATAACCTGCGCGCCTTCTTCCCAAAGACGAGTTTCTTGTATAACTGAATCACCTTGGCCTTGACTGTGGAGAAGCACTTGCCTTGATATCTCAAAATCAATGGCCCTATTAATTGATGAAAATGAGTTCAAATTCTTAATCTCAACCTGCCAAACCAAAATAAAATCAAATATCAGCAGCCAAATATTATACCCCATGTATAGCATAGCTCTTTCAACTTGATACAAGGTAGTCCTGATCACAGTTCGGTTCCGGTCCTGTTTCGGTTCCAGAACCGCTGGTTCTGGTTCCTCAAAATCAAGAATCTTAACCAAACCAAAAAGGTCCGGTTTAGTTATGGTTCCAAGAACCGACGGTTTCAGTTAAGGTTCCAGTTTAGGTTTCGATTTCAATTTTCAATAAAAATTATAAAATTTGGAATAAAAAGTGTTAATAGTATTATTATTTTGCAAAAAAATAATTAATACTAAATATTTCATACTAATTTTATTACTTATTTATTTTAGTAGTAATTGAAACTTCAAATTCAAAGTGGCGGGCCCTTTTAAAAATGGAATTTTCTTTTCTTTTTTTTAAATTATTATTCCGGTTTGAACAGGAACCGAACCTCTGGTTCCGGTTCTAAATGGTTCTGGTTCCTCAAAACCTTGAACCTTAATATTTCTGATTTTGGTTCGGTTCGGAACCAAAGAAAACGGTTTCGGTTTGGTTCCAGTTCCTCCTGGTTCTGTTTCAGTTCAGTTCCTAGTTAGAACCAAACTGATGGTCAGGTCTAAGGCTTATGAGAGAGGTCCAGCAGTCCTCTAACATTAGGCAAGTATAACGGTAAAAGTAGCACTAATGTTGCATAGTGCTGCTCTGAATTCCATTCAATGAATAATATAACAGAAAGAGAGTTCATGTATGTGTGTGCACATATGTGTAAGCATACAAAAGAACATATATAACTGAATTGCTAGTTCTACACTCAAGTTACTTGCTTTTCCTCAATAGGACACAAGCAAGCCTAACTTTTTGAGGAGGCTGAAAATTTATGTACTTTACAGATGCATATACCTTAGTGCTATAAAGTAAAATTCATGCCAATTCAACATACAACTTCTTTTACCAGAAAACTATAATCACATAGAGCTCTGAAATACTCCAAACAAAAAGCCACCAAGTCATTTCCCTGAGTTTCTTAAACAGCAATGAGTTACCTTTGTCCCAAACTCTGATTGCCCAATTGGTCGAACAGAGACATTTACATCACAACGAAGAGAACCTTCTTGCATATTGCCATTGCTTACTCCTAAATACCTAACCACCCTCTGTAGCTCTGCTGCATACTCTGCAGCTTCAATACCATTTCTCATATCAGGTTCAGAAACAATCTCAAGCAATGGTACCCCAGCTCTATTCAGATCAACCTGCAAAAGATAAAAATTGTCAAAAACCTTGTTACTACACAGCTTAAATCTTCTATTAATCCTTAGCAACAAAAATCTCAAGAAATAATGAACCCCCACCAAAATCGACTGATATAGAAAACCCCATTGAATGATAATAAAACTTAACAACAAATCACAGAACTAGTGCATGAATTCAACTAAGAGAACAAGAAATTTCCTGTGAGTAACTTCCATTTCCTGAATGAAGCAGTTTCCCTGCATCCTCTTCCATGTGAACTCTGGTAATGCCAAACCTCCTATGCCCACCACCAAATTCCATAGGAAGGTCCAAATCAATGTAACCACCAGTTGCAATTGGTATGTCAAACTGAGAAATTTGGTATCCCTTTGGAAGGTCAGGGTAAAAGTACTGTTTTCTATCAAACTTTGAGTTCAATGACAACTTGCAATTAAGTGCAAGACCTAACTTCACAGCAAATTCAATAACTTTAGAGTTCAAAACCGGAAGAGCACCAGGCAAACCCATGCAAATGGGACAAATGCTGGAGTTTGGTTGAGCCCCATAGTTGTATGGGCAGCCACAGAAGGCCTTAGTTAAAGTAGAGAGTTGGACATGGGTTTCTATACCAATGATTGCCTCGTAGTCTTTTGTGAGTTTATCAAGTGTTTTCGACTGGTTTTGTGGGGAAACTTTGATTTGCGGACTATGCTGTTTTTCTCGAGTGGCTGTTTGGCTTTCTGTAGTGCTTCTCATCGTGCAGTAGAACACACCATTCTTTCGTCTAATGATTGCAGCAGGATATAAGAATAAAGAATTGGTTTGAATATTTCTAAAAAATGTGCAAGCCATATTTTATCGATATTTACATCAACTCAAAGACCAAACAATCCTACAGCTGCCTCTGCAAAACATCAAACAGGTTATAAGCAAGCTGCAATGGTCAAGAAAAGAATCATAAAAATAGAAAAATACGACACTATCTTATACAAAGTTTCAAACTTTGAATTGACATTGAGCGTAACAGCTAAAATTATTGGATACCCAGATGACAATTCACGCTGAAAACTTGAGAATAAATAAATGGCAGAAAAGGCGTTGTTTTGAATTGAAACGTGAAATTGAGCAAGTATAGTCAAATAAATGACGGAAAAATAAGAAAATAAATTGCTTCTTAAGTGTGCTGAGAAAGTACTTGGTTCATCACCTGTTTTTGAGGGCAAAGTGACTACCACCACAGATAAGAGAAGAGCCTACCAAAAATCATCCGCACCAATGAAGGGGGAGGAGAAGCCCGGTGCCACGTCACCTGTAGACTAGGCCAATGAATGCATGATACGTAAGCAAGTGCAAGTAAAATTTTAGTCTAGGTTAAAATTCAAATTTTGAGAAATAAATAATTTCTCAACGGGCAATGGAAACAGGAGAGGCTTTCCTATTATGGAGATCGAGGCTGTTTCTCTTTGGTCATAAATCAGTTGTGTTAAAAGTTAAAACCTGAATTTTATAGCTAATTGAGTTTTTGTTATATTTAACCCTTTTTTTTTTTTTTTTTTTTTTCACTTTTAGCCATAATTTAAATAATAATTACTTGCTTGATGAAAATCCTTTTTCTAAATACTATTTTGCAAGATTTTATGTTGAAACAAATGAGAATTTTTAAAAAATTAAATGAATTGAAATTTGCACATAAAAAATTTATTTAAATTATAGCATTTTAAAAAAATAGAATTTTCATTGAAATCATGCATTGCCTGTTTACCAGGTGAGAAGCTCACATTTTTCCTCGAAAAATGAAACAGCTACATAGTGGACTTGAACACATCAAATCTATAGAAAAAATTACTGTCAACGTCTGGTGGGTGATGATATACAGATTCTGCAAGTGGAGCAACTGACATCAAAAACAAAATTGCTGCTACCACTGTTATTTCAATTGCACAATCTTGTTGCCATATATACATATATAATAAAAATCGGCGACCTCCCCTCAACCCCACCCTTCACCTCCTCCCATCCTCACTTTTGCATCATTTTCTTTTGCCGGAAAGAACATTTTCTACATCAAAGTAGCTTGTACAAAATGGATGGATCAAAGTTGTAGACACATTATCGAACAGGCATGCGTTCAAGTGAGAGATTGGTTGTGCCAAAATTCCGATGTTTACCATCCGCCACGTTTGTCAATTGGAAGCCTTTATTCGGGAGCTGGTTGATAAGAAGAGTTTCCAGTTGGCAGGCAATGCTCTTCCCTTGAACAACAAAATAAAGAAATGCGGCGTTTTGCAACCCCTCCTTTGATCGATGTGTACGGATTCGGCCTTCAAGATCATCCGTCTGTGGCAACAATTAACAGATAGTATGGGAAATTAAGAACAGTTGAATATAATCACAAGGATGGATGTCAACATATATCAATCACATCAAATAGCATACTAGAAACTAAGGTTGGTTGAGCAATCATATTGAAAAAGCAAGGCTATTATATTACCACTTCAATTTTTAATCAAAGAAGGAAATTAAGCCTTACTGCCATTACGTGGCAAGATGCAGCTCATCTCTGCTGAAATGAACTAGTTGGCTGCTATTTCAAAGTGTAATCTTGGAATTAATGATAGAAGTAAAGCATGTGTTTAAGGTAAGTACCTCGCCAACATATAGCCTCTTGTCTGGTCTCAACATCACATAGACACAGGAAGCACCTATTGTTGAAGGAGGTGGCTGCTCCCTAGCACCAACTGCAACACAGTGCACTGCTTCAAGTTCTGAAGTGTGTTTTTGCTTGTAAAGCTCAATCAGCTTCCTCTGGCATATTATGGTAATAGCACTCTCGATATCCTTCTTCCTTAAGACTTCCACCTTCTTTGCTGAATTGGTACTATGATGGAGAACTGTTATGGTAGTTCCAGTTGGTGGGAAATGGGCTTCATTGGAGCCATTAACAGTTCCACCAGAACAAAATTGTCTTTTGTTTTCTTCATTCCTTTCTAGAGAAACTTCTTTAGCAAAAGCAGCAACATACAAGTCTTCAGCTCTTTGGACTATTGTTTCAGGGATCCCTTCCTTCTTTGCAGTCTCAAAAGCGAGGCTTTCTTTACAGATCCCATCTATCAATCTCCAAGTTGGTTTTGTTTGTCCATCAACATATTCTGTTCCCATTGCTTTATATTTGGTGTTTTTGGTATCAAGTGGCAAATCAAATATTCCATGCAAGTGAGTAGATATAATGCCCAGACAACCAATTTTATCAAGAGTTTCAACAATGCTTCCAGCAATACAAGTCCCTTTTGCTGTTTCTGTCCCTCGGCATATTTCATCTACAAGTACAAGACTCCTTGATGAGGCTTCAGTTATAAGAGACCGGATTTCTGACATTTCCACCTAAGACATTGAAACCAAATAAGATGGATAACGTTTGATTACAAGGAACTTTGTGATTATAATCAATGGAGCATAAAGCAATTCAATACCTGGAATGAACTTTTTCCATCAGCAGGACTATCATAAGATTTCATATGCAGCATAATGGAATCGAAGTGAGGAATCACAGCTGATTCTGCAGGCACCATAAATCCACATATTCCAAGTAATGCAGATGCACAAATTGATCGAAGCAGACTAGATTTACCACCTCCATTTGGTCCTGTCAAAATAATTAAGGACTGCATATCAAATGTATTATGTACAGCACTGCCTGCTGCTGCATCGAGCCAATATGGAGACAGGCCAATTAATTTCATCCCATTAGCTCCATCAGATGATTTCTCATCCTGCACCCAGAACAATAAATAATGATTTAATGATGCTAAAATTCTCTAACTGATGAGAACACCGTGGTGCTCCTATTGTAAGCTGGCTGAAGATTTACTCCAACAAGAATAGTTAAAAATAAGAGATTTTAGCAACATATAATAATAACAATAACAGAAAATCAGTATAAGTCCAATAACTGAACAACCAAATAGTCTAAGACATTAAAAAAAAACATATAGAAGCAGAATGAAATTTAAATTAAAAAAAAAACAAAACAAAAAGGTAATCTGAATACATCTTTTGTTCTAGTGTACTAAGGTCCAAGAATTAAACAGAAATAAAACTTTAAAAAAAATTGTAAGAAAAGGAAATGGATGAAATGAAAATGAAGAAACAATGCCATGTGCTTCGACTTCAGTATGCAACAGAATATCTATTGAGCAAGGCTAAAGAAGCATCCCTAAATAAGTCTCTTTGTATCACCTAATAAAATAAGGCAAATCATTAAGTGAAGGTTTTCAGTAATGCAGCATAGTCATACATTTAGTTAAATTCAGAGGAGCTGAACATAAAGCATCATATACAGAAAACCACGTTGGAAGAATTCAAGTGCTTAGATGATAATGTACAACATGTGATTCAACTTTGAGCCACTTGTAAAAAAAATCTCTAATTTATTATTTATACAACTTCACATGTTTAGAAATATAAAATTTTATATGCCCTTTTCCACTTCCACTCCCAATTTAATCAATTCTACCAGTAATACAATAAGTCCAACTTCTAATACTATGACAGATAAACAGGACCTAAGGAATCTATCAGTGTTTTGCAAGCTATATCTGATTCCAGACACAACAAGTCACAAAAAAAAATGCCGCTTTCCAGAAAGCTTCAATCATGATTTTACACAAAAGGGAGATTGGAAATCAAGAAAATAAATAAAAGCAACTAGTGTATCAAAACTAAATAAATAAAAATGCTAGTGCATAAGTTTTATATACACAAGTACTATGCCTAGAAAAACTTGACCCTGTTAGTTGAACCAGAACCAGACAAGTTGTGCATTACCTTTGTGTTATTAAACCCAATAAGAGTGGGGAAAATCCATTTCCTTCGCCTCCCTTCGCTGTCAGATCAATGAAAGCTAAAATTAAAATATGGTTGACACACATTAAGTATTGGATACTGAAATATGATAAAAACATAGCAACATCGACATGCAGAATATGAAGTCCAAATGTAACAAAGGAATAAAACCGTTGGCTTTTCTAATTGTTGACTATCAGTCAACACATCAGGAAATGACCAGAGTCAGTTAGGTTAAGCCTTCAGGCAAATCAGCTCCACCCAAGAAAAGCAGCTCTAAACACAAGTTGCTTCACATTCAACTTCAATGCTATAAGATATAGGCTCATTTTTATTTTGGGTATTGGATTCACTTTGATTGTCATAAAACAATATCTCAGATAAGAACTGTGCAATCACACGTGCATTTAAAAGAAGAAACTTGGAATAACATGAACTCACACTGATAAATTACTATTTTGTACCAAATGAAGATTTTATCTTAGTAAATCAGTAAAGAGACAAAATCAAGTTTTGTGGATGTGATAGAATGTTTTTCAGATTGAGGTTATTAAACTGATCTGAAGCAACCTAATTCAATCAAATTGATGAATCAAGTATAACCCTATGTGATCAGTGACACCCACCATTGTTCCTTTTAGATCCCTAGGTTTTTAACCCAGTAAGATTACCCAAGAACAAAAATAAAATGACATAGCAAAAGGCCTGATCATTTACTATAACAGTTGATTGAAGTATTACTGGAAAAGGTTACCCAAGAAATTACAATTACAAACCCACCTCACATGAGCAAATAATGCCTTTGCAATAACAAGCAACATTGATGCAAAGACGAGAATATTGATCTTTGTCTGCAACTCAGCAGAAAGTCCCCTCAACAATTCCAAGACCCTTGCTTTTACTTTATCACTAGCATCATGATACCTGAACAGAGGTAAAACAATTTTATCAATCAGACACATTAAAATAAAAAACATTAGGCTGTGGCAATTAATGTTAAAGGGGGTCAATGGTGGAAATTTTTCATGGCTTTACATTGAAAAAATAAATAAGATAAAAAACACACCTCATTAGAGCATCTTCTACCTTGACGGTACTGAACCATTCCTCACCAACTTTTCTGCCTTTAGAGTCCACAGCAGGTTTAAGCTGTTTAATTTGTTCTTCCCCAGGGGTACCAGCCCAAACTGCTGGTGTAAACCGTTTTCCCTTAAACCAAACAGCTTCATGCTCTCGAGCATACAATATTTCTCCCTTGGGGCCACCAAGGGGGGCTGTGGTGGCTTTTATTCTTGAAATGATAGGGATGAAATCTTCAGTGACCTACAAGGGTCATAAAAGAGTGAATATATAACCAAAGAAATATACTGCATATTACCAAATAAAAATTGAACAAAGAGAACTCCATGAGATAATTAAAAAGAAACCAATACTATGCATTTAATTTATTGACTGAGACGACAAATTAGAAAATCACATATTTAAGCATGACTCAAGAATCACAAAATTTTAAGGTTAATTGGCAATGTCCAAACCATTTATACAGGTATTTGTACCTAATAATATGTCTAATGGTATCAGATTGGGGTAAAATAGTTGTTGAGATAACAACTTGTAAATGAGCGCAGTATAATAATCATTGATCCATACCAAACCTGTAAAAATAATAATTGAAAAAGAAAAACTTTTCAAGATGATGAAAAACTTTACAAGATAATGATTCACTAAGTTCAAACTTTTGGAAGGCATCGCAAGATGATCATTCATGGTTATAGCCAACTTTGACATAAATGCAAGCTGAAAGAAATGGATCAAACTTGGCTATCAAAATGTTGAGGTTGAACAACAAACAGCTACACTCAACAACCAAACAAAACACCCTGTAATTCAGATTGTCTAAGTAATCCCACAACAGCATCTCATTGAATTTCCGATGTCATAGATTTTTTAGATTAAGGTTTAACAGGACATTAGATATATGACTCATTTATATAATCTCTTTATTTGGGCTCCAAAGGAATTGAAAAAAAAATCTATAAATATTGAGCAAAGTATCAACTCATAACAGAAATTAGCAATGGACACTTACTGCTGAAGATAGGGCCTGCGCTGCCCTTTCCACTTCCGCAAATTCCTCCTCCATATGGATCCTCTTTACACGACCTTTCCATGAAGACTCCATATCCTCAAAAAAATCACTAGGAATGACAGAATAGGAAGTTAATTTTTGATCAGTTTCACCATCTAGAGAGATCATTTCACAAATTCTATCTGAAGCCCATTCACATTCATTAACCTGAAGAAAACAAGGACAAAAACACATTATAGAAGGTTAACACCCAAGAAAATGTAGCAGGAAAAAAAGAAAAAGAAAAGCAAAAGCAATACGTTAAAACCTGCCTTGCTAGTACTAATAAGCATCTCTTAGCTGCTACCTAGAATTTAGTTCAACAAGTTGAAAGGCACAACACATTGGCACATTCATTGACGCAAAGCCATAGTTAATTAAAGATGCAAGCTAAACTAACCACCAAAGCATAAATCTACCTGATCTCTATGAATATCTGTTCAGTGAGTTGTTTTCTTTAAAAACAAATGTCCAATGTTTGAGGCTTAATGACATAAAATCAACAGATCAATTGATAAATACTTATCCGAAAATAGGGAAAAGAAGACTTGATTAATAGAGGCGAAAATGCTATATAACCCAACACTTTTGTACCAACTTCTTATCCTCACTGATGTGCCATTATCTTATTTGCCACATTTCCTTTTCAAAAGTGCACTGTATAAAACATTTTCCAATGTAATGATGCCACATCAGTTGAAACAATAAGTTAGTACAAAAGTGTTGGGTTGTATAACATTACTCTAATAGAGGAGCTTTGGAATTGATCGATAAAACTTAAAAACTAAACACATTGAATCCCCATAAAAGAAGATTAATTATGAGAGTGGAAATTGTAATCATTCCTTTCATTTAAGTGCCGGGCATTAAGTTTATCCAAAAGCAAGATATCATGCCAATGAAGCCTGGATGAATCAGAGTTTATAATCATATTAGCAAACATAGTGGAGTTTATGTTTGTTCTTAAACAAGACAGGATGATTCCACTTACTAATGTCTCAAAGTCAACTTTCAAACCAGTTGCCACCCATGTAGGATCCATTAATGATTTTAGGATTTCACTGAGCTCAGAGTTTCTATACATGTGCAATATTTCATCAAGCACATTTTTTATTCTACAAAACTCAATATGATTGGCCTCCCTCAGTTCAAGTAGCTTCACCAGCTGCACAACATGAAGAGAAACACATGAATTACATAAAAGCATAAAAGGAAAGATGCTAGACAAAATAACAAGAACAACAATAAAAAGTGTGTATTGACTAAATTTCATGAAAATACAAATAATATGCAGTTCTAAGTTATCAAGATAACTTCTAAAAGTCAATATCATTTTATGGAGGGACAGACATGTTAACAGGAATAAGCACAATATGCACATAACAATTATGAGCTGCAACTGAAACTGCACAAGTACAATGACAATGACCGGATTCACAACTACTAAAGAAAAGCATTTGAGATGGTGTAATCAACAACCTTTAAGAAATGTGATGATTTCTTGTAAATGGACTTCTCAAGAATGGAATGTGCAATAAAATATTAGTCTAGAAAAACTTTGTTTCAGACATTTAAAGTGTGAGGGATAAGATGTTTATTTAAGGTTAGGGTACAAGTTAATGAATTTAACAGCCTATTTTCTAATTATTTAACTGTGTTCACTGATCAAAACTTTTGAGAGACTCTCTGCCTGGATTTCATTCCAAGGTATTCACATCCAGGAACAATTTAGCAATGACCATCTTTTTACTGAATTTGGCTCAAAATTGAATTGGTCTCTGCATTTAAATTCATGGTGTTCACACTTACTGAGTGACCTCATGCCACCATCAGAACTCTCAGGGCACATAAACAACCTGTTGATTGAGTTATGTTTATAAAGCAGTATTGCAATTCAAACTGACAAATATCTGCAGCGAATTTTCTTAACAAAATAACAGGGAAAATTGCATTATTAGTCGATCAACTTAGCACACAAGTTCAAGTCAGTCACTAAATCTTGATTATCATCCAACTTTTGTTTCACCTACAATGTAGTAACATAAACAGGATTTGCCACAAACAAAAAAGCTGAAGTGAATGGACATCGAACATAGCATTCATTCAATGTATCGACATAGAAGCCACAATGAATTTCAATTCATTCTCCTTCATGGAAATGACAAAAATCATATGAAAGTTGAGTGACCAAATTAGAACAAAAAGAAATTTAGATCCAGAGCAGAACTTCAGTACCAAGTTGAGGGAAAATTGGTGCAATATACATATGATCATACAATGTAATTTGTCAAGCCGAATAAGGTGTATTTCCTCTAATTGCAACGACGAAATTAACTTATCATCAGGCATTATTAAGATTAAATATCAAACGGCAAAGAAGAAGAATTAAATAAAGCATATCCAGAAGTAACCGAAAACCACCTTTGCAGATGAAACACAAGTAAATTCCGGGATTGAGCATGTTACATTGCTCATAAGTTTGCATGTCGCTGCCAAGGAAATACAGTATAGTGAAAATTTTGAACATCAATCTAAACATATAATAAGTGACACTAGTACCATATAACAATGCAAAACATCAGAATCTGATAAAAAAGATGAATGGAAAAAAAAAAGATATGACAGTCCATGTAAAACAAAGAAAAAAATAGAAGAGGAAATTATTTAAACTTCGCTTTGTATTCCCTACCTAAATGATCTTTCAGGTTTGAATCTGCTGCCATGTGCTTTTTCGTATAACATAAATCCATTAAGGTTTCCTCAGTTACTTTTTCATTAAAGCATAACAATTTTCTATTAAAAATCCATTTTTTTATTTATTAAACAGTTAAATTTTAAGCAACTTCCATATTTCTTGTTCATTTATACATTTTGACAAGAATATTAATGCAATTTGCTCTTCAAAATTTGAAATAACAAAAGCTGATATTATAATTGGATTTATAAATTACTATTTCAGTAAACTTTGACCAAACAAATAATGGAGCAAACCATCAGTGGGGTAAAATATCAAATTAAAAACTGGTGTTGCAAAGCTAAAAATAGATCTAACCAGGGAGACAACATTATTACCGTTTATAGATTCTATGTTCATTTACAAAACCTGAAATGCATCCTAATATTTTATAGCATATTCACTCATAAGTCAGTTGAAATGGATGCACTTCCAGGAACCAAATAACAAGTCAAAATAAGTGTAAAAATTACAACCTTCAAAAATATTAATTGTTTAGAGCAAGTGAGAGAGAGAGACACACTTTGGAATACAACAGAATTTAACACATCATGCACCAAAATAACTGTCCAAGGGGCTTTACCATATAACTTTATTTATTTCAAATTCAATAACCAAATGAACAACATACATAATATGTTTGACAACTCACCTTGAATTGTGGATGCAATTTCATAAGCAGGAGGGTTCAGAAGAAGATCTCTCACATATCTGAGAAATCACAAATTAACAACACTGAGTAAGCAAATATCAGTTCTATTATGTTACAGGGACAATGAAAAATAAAAGGCATGCAGGAGGGCTACCACAAACTAAGAACACTATTCAGTAGAAGAAAGCAATCCAATCAGAGAATTGAGAATTTATGATAAAACAGTAACCTCAGGTCATTCTTAGCCAGGACTTCCTTTAAGTTTGGAAGGAAAACACAGTCATAAGCTGAACCAATTTTCAAGCCCCAAACCCTCCCCCATGCACCTCAAAACAGAAATATATATATATAGTAGGCCTCTAGATAAAGATGCAGGAAATGAACTAGGTGTGCTCATCAACATTTACCACTAAACAAAACCAACAAATTTATTAAAATCAGATCAATATGTTAACAATTTTTTTAAGAAAGAGGAAGAGGAAAATTCTCACTTACAATACAGGGAGACCTGTGCAATTTGATGGAAGTAATACCTTCAATAGACAAGGTATTCCTTCTGCTGGTATGGCACCTGAGAATATGGAATATTTGTTGTAATATTGGCTGACATTAAAAGAAAAAAATTTAAACATCAAACTTTCTAAATGAAGTTAAACTAACCAATTTGTGTTGCTGTTCCAAGGTGCAATGAATGGGGCCTATTTTCTGAGGGCACAGTGACATTTCTGAAATCAACTCCATTGTCAAGACCATAAAGCTCCCTGACCTAAATGTGTGATAAAAGATAGCAATAATTAACATTATCAAATTATACAACAATGAGAAGACGATACAACAGTGCAAACATAATAAAATTCTTTGATTGAACCTTAAACAGAAGCTCAGTGACAGGATTTCCTTCAAACCATTCAAAATGTCTGGCACTGCATTCTCCCCACAAAAGGCCACCCTCACCATATTCTCCCCAACGACGAGTTCCTGCAGAAAAGAAGTGACACAGTCAAATAATTGATGGCATGGTATTAATTGAGGAAGAGGAGGGGGGGTGAAGAGCAAACTGACAGAAGCTCAGTCCAAAGTCAAGACCCATGGCATGGCATGAATTAAAGGGGAGAAGAAAAAGAATCGATGCAGTCTAATAATTCAAGATCTAGGAATAAAAAGTTGACAACAATTCTTCTTCTAAAACTCATTTTTCCATTTCTACAAACATAGCATCTTAAGAAATAACAAAATAATGGGGTACAAACCTGAGGAATTGTGCCTTAAAGATGTGTGAAGAAATAGATGATGGTAGCGACATGTACGAAGCTTGGTAACCAAAGCCTCTTCTGTAAGACCATCTTCTGATGAATATGTTTTCATAGTCTCCAAGACTGAAACTATGCAATAACCCCTTGCAGAACGAGATATTCCTATACATGCCACAGATATATTACAACTATAAGAACTATAAGCTCTTTTTTTTTTCTTTTGCTTTTTGGGCATTAAAATCCGCTGACTATACTACTTTACGTAATTTAAAGAAAGACAATTGCCATACCAACTACAGGCATTGGTTCGGGAAAGTCAAGATCATGATCAACCCCCACAAGTCCAAATACATATGGACTGCCCGGATGCGAATGCCTAAATACTTAAAGAAACAAGTCAGAACAACATATGAATGTCAAGGGTTATAAGCAAAGTAATTGTAACAATAGTAAAAAAAAAATTAAAAAGAAAAAATGCAGCAGATTCAATTACCAATTTCTATGTTCTTAACATTGAAAAACTACTAATTGTCAAATGTACAATTATCAACATAATCTATTTTGTATGTCTAAAAGTTAGCTTTGGCCCTTGTGAAACATGCTTACGGCACATGTGAAAACTACTTTAGACAACAAGCAAAAATATTGTCCTATATTCTGAATGTAACAAGAGATGCTTTTCAATAAATCACTTAAACATGTACCACGCCACCATCAATAATATATCAAAACCAAATTAATAGAAATACAAGATAAAATTAAATACAGAGTTAGACACATATAATTACCCAGATATAAACCGGCTTTTACGAGAGCGAGCTTGTGTTGGACCCTGAACTTCCTCCACTATGCACTACGAAACCAGAACACAACCATCACTAAACAAACCAATCAGATGGTGGAAAGTTGATACATTCACACATCAATGTTAATGTGGAAGAATAAAGACCAAATAACACAATGTAAAGTTAAACAACCACATTACCATGCTTGTTAATGCAATAATACCTAGAAAATATGTTCAACTCGAGCAACCAAAAAAAAGCAGTGGAATGTGGATAAAGTAAAAGCACAGAATTCGCTTCTCAATGCACAGCAAATGCATAACTTCCATGAAATTTCCAAATCAATGCAAAGCAAGTCTTATACACCAAATCCAATAAAAAAGGGGAAAAAGTAAGCAGTCATAGGAATTTTGACTCTAAAGAGACCTTCTTGAATCTCTTTTCCAACTATGAATTGAAGGGTTATCTTCTAATTGACAACACAGGAAGCATGACTGATGGATGATGAAGGCACATTGGTTAAGAACATGTTGACAGAAGCTCAATCCATATTCATGATTGAAATATAATCATATATGTGAGGAAATGAGGAAGAAAAGAAAATAAAAAAGTACATATGGTTGTCCGGCTAAAATAGAGTAGATGCTAGTTTGATTCCCATTAGGTAAAAGGTTCCACAATTAAACCTACGACAATTAAGTTTGGAACAGGTACAGTCCGTAGAGTCAATGCCATAGACTACACTTGGTCTCATATGAGCTACCAATCCCAGCCACCAAACAGTTCTAGACTTCTAGGAATTTTGCTTAGGTGATGAAGATGAACAGTAGGGAACTTCATAGAATGTGAAAAATCCTAAAATGATACTTTAGGAATTTTTCAAACTAAAGAAGGAAGATTTTGAGAAATCCTTTTAGTCCATGTTCAGAATCCTTACTGTAGGAATACACAAAGAAAGCGTTCTATTTTAGCATTCAAGATCTCCAAAGAAAAAGGTAAAACAATAGTATATTATTAGCCAACTAACATTATATCTTTCTTAATCTGTAGAAATTCATGAGATGAAGTAAAATAATTGTCTCTTGCTGCTCTAATTGCCTTCCCAGCAATTTTTATTGCATTTTAGTCAAGGATAAGGTAAATTTTCATACATCTTTGTTGAGTTTAACCCCTTTGTCACTTATCAAGCAACATCTGTTATTACCTAAACCAACCTCACAACATTAAGAGTTTGAGTGTCCCCCTTGAAAAACTTCCTGCATATCAGAATTAGACAATCTTCTTTTGATAAAGTTTTCTCACTTACAATTTAAAAAGGAAAAGAAGAAGAGCATCAACAGGGGATGAGTGATGCAATGAACTAACCACTGAAAAGTTCATAATATAATATAGGCCCTGACACTCTAGATGCTATGCCATGTGCGAAAAAATTATATCCAAATGAACAAAGGCTACCATTTTATAAATTCAGTTGTGTGAATTTCGAAACAGAGGAAAACAGCTAGATAATTGCTATACTTACCACAGAATAACCATTGCGAGTCAAGTCATCTAAAGTTTGCCGAAGGTTCTGCAGAAGGAGCATTTCAATAGAGTAAAAGCATTGGCCAAATATGATAATGAACAACATAACCAGAATGCTTCTTTAATTATGCTACAGTTGATCATGCAGATGGGAAAAAAAAAACAGCTAACTGAGACTTGTCCATGAGGAATGCACATAGAGACACATTATTTTTAAAAGCATTGCTTCTCCAAAAGAAAGATTCGAAGAAAATAGCAAATAAAAATAAAACAGACAGAAAAATGTTTGCCCTAAAGCAGAGTTCTTCCATCTCTAGATAGGATGCAAATAGAGCAACAAAGAACAGATGCAGCACACACATGCATACAAAAATCTTCAGAGGACATATATGCATGAAGCAACATGTACAAGGATATAAATATGCATGCTTATTTATAAATATATGTAATCATGCATAGATAGGTGCGTAAATGTAATAAATGTTCGTATATGTTGTGCATAAATGTAATAAATGTTCATATATGTTATTACGAACAATAAAATCATTGTTCTATAAAACAACAACAGAACAACATAAAGCAGCAGTAAGGCAGACTAGAAAGTAAGTATTCTTCCGCTAGTAAATTGGAGAACAATTTTTCAACTTAGGATCTTACAAGATAACTAGTTAAAAAATAATCTTTTAATATCTCCAGCTTCATTCAGAATAATATGATATGAAAACAAATCAACTCCTATCCTACAGTGATTTTATTGCTGATTTGGCACTAAATCACTTTCTAGAAGCCACATCGAGCAACTGACCCCAAATCCCTTTTTAGTGTGTTAGAATTTTCTCCAAACCATGTGATGGTCCATTGTTTCATCTCACAAACTCAACCACATGAGATCTCCACAATATTCTCAGGTCTCAGTTAGTGTGCAAGTCTACTTCAGAAGATTAATTGACATCTAGGCTTTTAGTTACCTGAAAATCAATCTACAATACATTTATTCGAAAAACTAGGAAAGAGCACAACAATGCAGATCTTTAAGGCAAAATAAAACAATGGAGCATAAACTAATTTAAATATTAAAAAAAAAAAAAGATTATAATACATGAAAGAAATAATTCCTATACCACAACAGGGCAGCCAGCTCTAGGAATGCTATCTGATCTCAACCCACCAAAAGGATTCAAACCAGCATATTCAACAAGAACACATGCATCTATTCCAATTGATTCATAAAAATCTCCAACCTGAAAAACCAAAACACTTGCTGTGTCTGTCATTGCTAGCTTACAGGTGAATCTTGTCACAAGATTCCTTGCCGTATTGGATGTTTTATGGGAATGGACATATTAAAGCCCAGCAATAGTAGGATGTTAAGTCACATACTCTGCAAAGCAGAACCTCACGTGGAAATTTTGACTTGAACTGCAACATCTCCCAATTGAGGTTTCCTTCTTTCAGACTGCATTGGAAAAAATTCACATGTTATTTTCCAATTTTATCCACAAAATGGTAATAGGATATCATCGAAATGATAAGAGCTAACCTCCCATTTTTTAAGCTAACATCCAAGCCAAGCAAATTAGAATACATAAGCCTTTTAACCAGCTGGATAGTAGAAGGCTTCCTGCACTGCTGCAGCCTCTGCAGTAAGATACACAACAGTCAATGAAATTCCATTTACAGAACAAGTCATTCATAAAAAAAAAACACACACACACACACATCAATCAACGCACCTCCTTCCACCAGATTATGTGTGAAAGATCCTTATCTTTCAAAACATTATTTGATGCTTTAAGTTTCTTAGTACCTCTCGCATCTCCTTTCAAATTTTTATGATCTTTGAAGCAATAGATCCGTTCAACATGTTTGCTCCTACTGGTAATAACCAGAAATACTCAGTAACAATCATTCTAAGCATAATCTACAAAGGATAATGTTAATGGATAGAGAAAAGTTACAGCAACAAAGGTGAGCTAGAAAATGAGCTGTATCTGCAAGAAGGAGAACGGAGCAACAGAGAGAGGAAGCGCCACTTCGGGAGTGCGACGACGACGTTTCTGGTAGCTAACCAGTACATTCTGGGAAACTCTTTTCTTATAGAACTCGCTTCTCAATCTCAGTATTGTGTGTAAAAGAGGGATACAGTGATGATAAGAGTGAGGAATTTTGGAAATTCTAGGGTTTTTAGGGATTTGAGCTAGTTCTCCTCCTCCTCCTGCTGCTGTTCCTGTTCCCGCCACAAACGAACAGAAAATGGGGTTTTGTTTTTACGAAGGGTAAGATATTTTTAGGGGGGAAATGAAAGGGCAGCAATAATCGCTATCGCATAGCGGTCTTGGATTCAACAAAACACGCCTACGGTAAATTAGACGATGACCAACAACTGCTTGCCGCTTCGTTTCAAATCTGTTGAAAAGCTCCAAGGCTAAGAGCAACTCAATTTGATTATTAAAAATTTTATTAATTATTATTATTATTTTTTTTTTTTAAGTTTGCACTCAATTGATATTTTTATTAATATTAAAATAATTTTTTTTGAAATCATTTAAAATAAAATTTTAAAAAATTAAAATGAACAAATTAATAAATTATTATGCAAAATAAATTTAAAATTATATAAAATTTTAATAGTTGATTAAAATGAGTATTGCATATTATAATATGGCTCAACTTATTACTTGCACTTATTAAAATTAAGACTCCGTTTATTTCGCATAAAATATTTTTTTGAAAAATATTTTTTGTATTTTCTGACGTTTGTAACGATTTAAAAAATTAATTAATGGAAAATATCTTTCATCTTTCTGATCAATGGAAAACTAAGTTATTTTTAAGAAAAATGACTTTCTCTTTTTAAAATGGAAAGTCATTTTTTTTATTTTGATAAACTCATTATAATGATAGAAAAATATGTAAATATAAATTTATTAATCTGTCGATTACCAATGTTCACTATCGGTGACAATTAATGACTAATGTCAGCCGCTGCCAATCACTATAGACCTCTGGCGATTACCAAATTTATCATTTTTTCTCATATTTAACAATAAAATTTTAAAATTATGTAATAATTATAAGTTTAAATATGTTTATAATCTTATAAATTGAAATTTTTAATATTTTTTAAATAATTTTTAATATTGTAACCAAACAATAGAAAATTAGTTATTGATAAAATATTTTTTTAGAAAATTTTTTTCTTGAAAAATATTTTTCAAAAATAAGTTATTTTAGAGAAACAAACGGAGTTTAAGTCAAATTTACATATTTTATAAGTTTGAATTAAAATAACTCATAAGTATTTGGCAAAAAACAAATAATAATAACTCATAAGTCATAAGTAGATTACAAACTTTAACTATTGAAAAAAAATATGAGTAGAATGAATTATTTTTTTAAAAAAAATTAATATTTTTCAAATTAAAACTCCATATATGAATAATGCTACTCACAAGTCACAAATACCTGGGGATTCATTTACGTGTTGTTGTAATTTTTTGAGGAAATTACACCATTTACCTATTTTTTTTATTTTTTTTATTTTTATACGCTCACCTTTTAAAATTAACTTTTTTGCTAATTCTATTTTTTTTTATACGCTTCTTCATTTCTTTCAGTTCTTTGTTTCAACTCTCTCTCTCTTTCTCTCTCTTTCATCGGCTCAGATTTATCTCCATTCTCTTTCTTCGTCTCTCTCTCTCTCTCTCAACTTTGGTTTCACTGTCTATTTCAGTCTTTGCTTGCTTCTCATGTTCGAAAAGATATGTTAAGTTACTCTATTCTTTAATGGCCATGTTTCATCATTTGAACTTTTGTGGAATGTTTTGTGCTTTGTATATGTCAATTTGATGCTTTTCTTCAAATTTCGCTAGAATTCTCTTTAATTGAAGTCCACAACTTCTCTTCAATTTGATGTTTTGTGCTCGTTACTAGTGCAAGTGGCTCAACGGTGAGCTCGTGCGGAACGGCGACGGTGGTGTAGTGGTGTGCGAGGAACGGCGAACTGTCACTGTGGATTTTCTTTTCACTCTAAATTTGTTCAATTTGATCATTTTCTGGTTGTTGCACACTGAATTTCCAATTTATATTTTCATGAACTTTATTGTTGTGTTATCTTGTTTCTAGTGAAAAAAATTTAAATCTTTTGAATTAGAGTAAAACTTTGTGGGCTGTGTTTAATGTTCTTGAACAATTAAGAATGATTTGTTGTTCTTGATTTCTGAGTTTTGTACTCAAATTCTATCATTTTAATTGTACCCTTACTAGCTTGCGATGCTGAATTTTTGTTTGTTGAGATTAGTCACTTGTTTGGGTTATTTAGTTCCTCTTTTGGTTACTATTGGGGCTGCACCACTAAACAAAAAGATTGGACAAATGGTATTTTGCATATTTAGTTGAAAATGATTGCTGGGAAATTGTTGGAAATTGTTACTTGAAATTGGTACTTGTTTGTCAGTTGTTGGACTTGTGTTTATCAACTTTTTGGTATGGATTAAGTTTAACAATGTTGAAGGGACAACTTGAATATGAGGATTTGAATTATTGTAAAAAAAATGTTTTTGTAAAGTAATTGCTCTCTTGTGTTAAACTTAAAATTTTTGTCATATATTACTATAATTTTATCATTAGTTGAATGTGCATTCTCATTATTTACTTCATCGAGTATGTTATTTTTAAGGATGTGTGAGCTTTCCTTGTAAATTTCTTTTTGAGGCAATCAAGAATGCAATTTTACATCTATAATAACACAATTTTATATTTTGTATTTGTTTCAATTAGGAGTGTGCATGGGACGCAGGTATCCCGACCCGATCCGAAACTCCGAACCGAAAAAAATACCATTAATGAAAATCCTCGATCCCCGAAAAAATTTCCGATCCGAATTGAACCGATTATAGTGTTATGGTATGGTACGGAGAATTGATGTGTACCCGTTCCGAGATCTGAATCGAACCGATATTGAACCGGATCGATCCGAAAAAACCGAACCCCGAACCAAATATATTCTATTTATTATTAAAGAAGAATTCAACTTTATTAATGTTGAGTTCAATTTTAATAAGGTTGAGTTAACTTTAATAAGGTTGAATTCAACCGTAAAAAAGTTGAACTCACTCTTATTAAGGTTGGACTAATCTTTAATAAAATTCAGTTCAATCTTAATAACATAAAATAATAATAACATATAATTTAAAAAATAAATTATTAATTTATTTTAGAATAATATAAATTATTAATGTACTATAATTAGATATATAATTTATTTAAATATATATCATATAAACATAGTCAATTGAAAGACAAAAAATAAAAATAAACAAATAAATAGGTGGGATAGTTGAGTTCAACCACAATAAGGTTGAAAATGTTGAATTCAAACTTATTAAAATTCAGTTCAACTTTAATAACATTGAATAATATATTAATAATAATATATAATTTAAAAAATCAATTATTAATCTATTTTAGAAAAATATAAATTATTATTTTACTATGTGATATATAATTTGATTAAATATATATCATATAACAAATTATTAATTATTTTAAAAATTAAATTAAATTAAATTAAATTAAATATCAAAACTAATTATTAAAGTTGAGTTCAATCTTGTTGAATTCAACCTTGTTAAGGTTGAACTAAACCTTAATAATTGGTTATCAATTAAATATAGACATTTTAAATTTATAATTTTTATAATAATTATTATGAAATGGTAAATTTAACTTACAGTATGCTATGAGAGTTTTATGCTATGAGAGTTTTACAATGATAGGTCATATACATAAAATGAATTTTTTTACAAAAAGATATTAGCCATTAAAAATGATAATATAACATTGGAAGAAAAAAAAAAACTAGAGAAATAAATGGAATAGTTTAGTTCAACCTTAATATCAATCTTATTAAGGTTAAATTCAACTTTAATATCAACCTTATTATAGTTGAATTCAACATTATTAAAATTTATTTCAACCTCAATAATATTGAATAATAAATTAATAATAACATATAATTTAAAAAATAAAATTTTAATATATTTTAAAATAAT
>CATKHJ010777255.1:0-18355 GCA_949750685.1 Vernicia montana | reverse complement strand
TATAATTAGTCTTGATTTACTGCTGTAATTAGGTTGATTAGCTAGCTAATTATTAGGGATTCTTCTTTATTAGTTTCCTAAATCTGTACTCTTATTGTACTATTTAAATCCCTAACATTTGAGGGAATAAGTAAGTAATTCTTTTACCTCAATTCTTCTTTCTTCTCAAAGTAAAATGATGGGCTTCACAGGCAGAATTCACTGTGCAGTTATCTAGCCATTAACAGATTGCTTGAAATTCTATCTACACAAGCTAAAGGAAGGCAAACTCTAAGACCTAACAATCAGAGCAATCAAAAAAGAAAAACAGCTTGCATGCTCTAAAAAAAAAGAGAGAAATTCAATAATAAAAAATAAAACAAATAATCCATAATTGTCAATTAAAAAATCTGGAAGATTGTTGGAGAATGAAGAATGGGATAATCCCACATCGGGAAAGGAAAAAGAAAAATAAGGGCATATAATGTCAAAGTCCATCAAACCAAAATGGCTAAGGCCATTTTGGTGAAGATGGAGCCCAATTCAACAAGCCCATTGGAGAAAGGAAGCCCAAAATTATGAGCAAGCCCGACACTTTCAAATATGTTGAGGAAGCCCAAGCAAGGTGAAATCCATGGAGCCCAAAATTCTAACAAAGATCAACACAAGGGATCAACTAATAGGATTTAAAAGTAGACAGACAGTACAACTTGCAATGACCGGGAAAAAAAAAATTCACATCATGCAACCCCATCTATAAAATCTCTAACCATCTCCCAAATAAAACATAAATATATTCATCTAAGCATCTTTATCTTTTAGAGGACAATCTGAACCTCTATAAATTCAGGTTAAGGGTTTCAATTTAGATGCAATACGACCTTTCTGAGGTGCAGACAGAAAGAGAGGAGTAGAAAAGAAGAAGAATAAGGAGATGTAAGCAATTTCAAATGTTAAGGCATTCACATTGAGGGAGAACTTTGGGATTAATGTTATAATTTCTCCAGTTGGGATGGAGAGAAGTAAGAAAGAGAAAGAAATAATGCATTAACTGATAGAATTGATTTAGATATGCTCTCCATATGGTTCCTTTTTATAACTAATACCTTGGGTTGGTTCAGGTTTGTCTCTCTTATTTGTTAATCATATGTCAACCTGAAACCAACCCAAAAAGCCAGCTTTATCTCAATCACCAGTTCAAAGCTGACCCAACCTTAATGAAACTCGCTTATTTCAGTGTGATTTCATTTGGTTTCATTGTCTCCTCTGGTTTAAGTTGGAAGAACATCCCTACATGCATGCATAGAAACATGTGGTATAACTATATGAACATACACACACTTGAGAGAGTTGCAAACAAATTCTAATTATTGGCAGATTATGACAACCTATATGTATATAGGTATGTGTCAGCTTGCATACAAACTTATGTAGATTAATCATTTCACCTGTCCTGTTCGGAAAAATAATTTTGTGTAGCCAACTTGATACATCTCAGGCAATATATTGAACTGGTGAAGAATTGCAACTGAAACACCGAGAGGATCCTGAGATGCAACATTTTCCAGCAGAAGAAAACCATATCTGGTGAATAGATAAAATCACATGTAAAAAAAACCTCAGAAATAAATAAAACATCACTCTGAAGAATCATGCAGGAATTGAAGCTGTCAGAGGCTAAAATAACAAATTTCTTACCTTCTGGCAAACTTCTGGTGTGACATTCTGGTAGGAAATCCAGACCTTGATATACGAACTACCTCTAGAACACCACAACATCTCAACTGCTGCAACACTAGTCCTTGCTCATATGACCCAGGAGATTGAGAGTTGTTGGCCTTTATACAGCGTATGAAATGTGGTGTGGTGTTCTCTAGGCGCTGCATCAGTTGGAACAGTTGACCCTAAACATCAAAATATTCAGTTAATAAGAGCAATACAACCACGGGCATACTCTCAAATTCTCTTAAATTTTGTTTGTTACTTGTATATTTAATATATATGTTAGAAGTGTATGGCATCCCAAAATTTGCAAGTTGTCCATATTATCCCCACAATATTAAATTTTTTCACATCCTTATTTTTGCTGTTCAGCCTCTAAATATAAAAGGCAGGATTTAGGTTGATATCTACCATGTTGCTGTGTTGTGTTTTTTCTATGGTCATCTGTATCCAAGACATTATCAACATTTGGAAGTCAGAATTCAGAAAAATATGTACACATCTGCAAAATTCTTGATAATCCTTTTTCTCTAAAAGCACGATGCACTTAATTTATCTACTTCAGGGTGCAGGAAGTTAATGCGTCAAAGACCTACATTCTCAAAACCTCCCATGAATAAAAAAAGAAAAAAGCAAAATGCATTTTATTGATGCCAAACTTTTTACATACACTGAAATCAATGCTTAGATATGCTCATGGAGAAAATGAATTGATCCAAAGTAAAAAAAAAAGAAAATAGAAATAAAGAATAAATTATAAAAAGTCTATCGCATAATTGTGACAAAAAACTTCATTACACTATCGACCACAACAACAATATTTAATGATAATAGTGACTAAAGCTATGCTTGGCCCATAGAAAATCCATATTCTCTTTTTGGTACACTAGAAATTTTTTAAGGAGAGGGGGGTGTCTCCTAATCTCCCACACAACAAGGTAGGCATTCAAACATTGTATTATAAGCTCAATGGCAGCCCATGGAAAATCTTAGAAGAAGGTATGGAATATAATTATGGGGGTGAGGCAAACTCCAGATCTTGGCCTAAATCTGAAAAAATATGTAACTCTGACATGCACACATGTACATCCCCATATTCCTTGAGCACTACTTACTCATAATCATTATTAACATACTGACAAAAAGCCAAGAAAACAACAGCCTAATGAGTTGGAGCAGATCTCACAATACTAAAATCTTTTTAACTTGAATGCAATTAGCCTGTATTAAGTTATACAGTCAAGAAAAATTAGATTTAGGGATTATTTTTATTTTTTAATTTAATTCTTAACATGAGAGTTCAGATCTTGTCAATTTTTCTATATAGTAAAGTCAGGGTTTTAGTACTATTTTTATTCTCATTAGGAATACTCGCAAAGCAGTTTGCTTTCTATTTAAGTAGGGGTTAGGAATTAGGATCTTCCTAGAAGGAATATAATTAGTCATTGAAATACCTATTTTTCTTAGGTTTTTGATAGTGGAATTTTAAGTATTTTGATTTGGTTTGGAAAGCCTGTGTGTTAGTATTTTCTTCCCACTTTTTCTCTATTCTTTTGAAGTCTTCTTTCCCTCTGCTGCTGCTGCTTTCTCACTCTAGCAAGCTCAAATTTAATCTAACCCTGAATCCTCATTCTTCCATAAACCAAAATGTTGTGGACCAACAGCAGCTGCAAGGGAATAGAAGGGCATAAACAACAGCTCAGACCTGAGTATATAGGTGATATACTCATGGCAAGAAGGAAGACACAGTGAAGGGTCGTGCTTAGGCAACAACTTAATTTCTTTCCTGCTCATTTCTTTTAGCTTGTCTTTTAGCTGTTTTAGTTTGTTAACTTTCTCAGTTTGTATAGTTGTGTGTGTTCTGTAAGCCTATCATGTATCTATAAACATAGGCAGTTTCGAGGTAGTAGGTGGTTAATTGCTTCCATGTAACTTGCTGAGTATATTAGAGGCACACAGAATGAGATGGCAAGCAGTTATTTCCTCAGTTTTCTTATTTTGTTGGGATTGTAAGGTTCTCTTTAATGAGACCTTAATTCAGCAACCATAGGTCACAAAGGCAAATTCAGGTTTCAAGCAAACCACGATCATAATTTCCTTGTTAAAAGACCCCTGACCAGATCACAGGTACAGGACCATGACACAAAAACCTAAAACTCAAAAATTGATTGAGATTTGCACACCATAAAAGCATTCATAGGCTGGTTCCTTAACCTGTTCTACATCAAGAAGATCAAAGTTGCAGCAACTTAATTGAAATAGAGATGCAATGATTCAAACAAGTGTATGATTCCTCAAATGCTACCTAAAATTTTTTCAAGCTTATGATAACATCATGATTGTACAATTTAATTTCAAAGTCAGGTTTGGGGACACACACTGAAAACAGTATACCTTGAATTTTGTAGCGACACTCAGCTTTTGAGAATCTGCTCCACCTGCTTTATATAGAGGACCAACTACAGGCTTCTCAGATTGAGTAAGCATACTGGAAGCAAATACCTGAGGAAGATGACGAGAGCACGACGATAAAAGTTGAATGGAATCCAGGTGCAATAAGTCCCTATTCTTCTCCAAAAACCCAGTTGTATCATACATAACCTGAACATTGGACAACATAAAACTATTAAACAGTCAAGTAGCTTCAAATTAACAAAAATATTACAACAACCAAACACCCAGCCCCCTCTTGCTATTTTCTCCTAGTTTTGGTAAGTCATGGTAAAATCTTCTAGCAGCATGGTCACAATGTTGAATTGAATCAAACACTAAGCTAAATGCATTTATTCTAAATCAGAACACCACGCACTCATAAACCTCCATTTTGCCTTTGACATCACCATAAGACTGCCTAATAAAAACTCAAGATACAAATAACAAGCAGAGAATCATGGATACAAATAACAAGCAGAGAATCATGGACTATTTGGGTTCAGAAAGTTGCATACCTCCCCTGCATAATGGGAAACAGTGAAAGCTTTTCCTCGCTCTCCTCTGAAACATGAATTAGAGAGTAGATGCTGCTTCAGCTTGTTGGCAAATGTTAAATCAGTGCCATTTGGAAAAGTGGACTCCTCATCTAACAAAGATAGTAGCCCCAAAGGTTTCTGTATATAAGGTAAAAGGAAAATATTCATCGAATTGCAAAAAAGAAAAAAAAATGAAGACGGCTCAGATAGCTTATATTTACTAGAAGAAGATTGCTGCTCTCTAATCCAATCTACAACCTAAGCCTTGTTAGGAGAATTGATTCAATGACAGAGAAGATTAGGACACCCAACATTTCTACTTTAGAAAGGTTATATCCTAGTTTCATTCAGGCAAATGCAAATTGGATTCCTTAGTTTGTGATGCCCGTGAATTTGCAAAACATAGAAGAACTTATTTTTAGTAATAGTTATGTTTCCTTCATGTATGGGTCCCATTCAATGTATTCCCATAGAGACAAGGCAGATAAAGCTATTGAGCAAATTCTATCTAGCCAAGCGCCACTTCTGAATTCAGAAATCTGGTAGTAAGTCTCCTTCAACTCTTAGTTCTTCCAACTTTGCTCCTATGCTAGTTCAAGTTTTAATCCTATACTAATGGCCTTGACAAAAAATGGAATGTGGGATCTTGCTAATCCTCCATTCAAAAGGAAATTAATGGGATGCAAATGGGTGTTTACCATTAAACATAAAGCAGATGGATCGATTAACAAGTTCAAGGTTCAACTAGTGGCAAAGGGTTCAAGGGTTCACTCAAACCTATGGTATGGACTACCACGAAACATTTGCTCCAATTGTAAAAAATGAACTCTATTAGAATTCTTAATCATGTGCAGAGAACCTTGTTCAGATATAAAACAGTTTGATGTGAAGAATGCATTTTTTCATTGAGATCTAAAAGAAAGCCTTTTATCTCATTTATATTTGTTTAATTTGAGATCTTTAACTCTGATACCCTTCATAATAATTGGTAGCCTCCACTAACATGTGTTGCAACTAAAACTCAAAAAAAAAAAAAAAAAAAAAAGATGTTACAGCTACATTAGCAAACACCATATTATCTCATTTATGCATTGTCCCATTGGCATAACAATGGGGGAAAGCATAAGTAAAAGGGTCCATGGATATTAGGGAATAGAGTTGGCTTAATAATATGCCAAAAGACCATTTAATGTAACAAACACTCAAACTTGTGAGAATCTGTAACCTAAGCAAGTCATTGAAGTCAACTTCATAAAACACCTTGCACATTAATTGTAAATTTTAAAAACCACATGTTTTCAAGTTTGATTGGAAAGATAGTAAAACATCGATCTTAGTCACACATAATGGTATCAAGTCGACTAGCATTCAGACCAAGTCAGCTCTTTCCATTCAAAACCAATGGAATTTGTATCTCTTAAACATCTCAATGCATGGCATGAAGAAATAACTATTGCGCTCTATGATTTTATGAGCCATGGACCGAAAGATGAATTTTTCAAAAACATAGCAACTCAGATTTCTACAAGACCTAGAGTCCTATTATAATGAAAGTACATACCAAATCCTTAGACACATCAAAAAAAAAATTAATGCACACTTGACAATTTCCAGTGGCAAGCTCTTTACCTTTTCAAAGAGATTGAGACAGTCTTGGTTGTCTTCAAAGTCAACTTTTGCCCAGTCAATTCCATCCTGAATGTATTCCTAGAAAAGACAAAAACATCTGATAAGCATATGCATTGCAAGTATTTTATTACATTCACTAATTATGTAGACTACAGTGTTATTCTGACAGAATGTTTCACAGCACATTGACCTCATCTTGTTTTTTCCATGTAGAATTTGAGAGGAATATCAACATAAATAGTTTAAGAATCTAATGTATATGCTACGTTATGAAACAAGTTTCTAATGAATTCTATTTTTTCCCAAAAGCAAGAAGTTTTT
This sequence comes from Vernicia montana, assembly GCA_949750685.1. Taxonomy (NCBI): domain Eukaryota; kingdom Viridiplantae; phylum Streptophyta; class Magnoliopsida; order Malpighiales; family Euphorbiaceae; genus Vernicia; species Vernicia montana. Next base: position 11,735 of record CATKHJ010777255.1, on the reverse strand, counting down.
TCAATAGTTCGTAAATTGCAAGTAAAGTTGAAAAATTGACCTTGTCCTGCAGCAAATTAGAGAACACATTCTGATTCTTTAAAAATGAGTGTGTTCTTCTCCATCGAAAAACTCCACAAAAGCATAAAGAAAGCATGATTCCAAAAAACTTTGGCCTTTTTCTACACAAATCCTCTCCGTTTCAGACCACCACAAGTACAAAGATTTTTGACATACTCAATGCTCCTCCAGAATACCAAGGAAGAGGTCATTCCAAGTTACCCAAGCCATGCAAGAGAAATTACTAGAAGAATCCAGAAACCAAATCCACTAATCTACCCTAGTATACAAACAAATACATGCCAATAAAGCAAGCATTGAAAAATAATATCATCACCTCCTTATCATTGAGGATCCTATAGAAATGAAAGTTCCAAGACAAGGCATAAATGTCATGGTGAAAAAAATTTTAGAAGAGCCTTACGCAAAGCAGATATTCTACACAGACAAGGAAAGAGATGGGAAAAAGGTTCCCAACAATACCAAATATCTTCTTGAAAACAAATACAAGTTTCATCACCAACCATAAATTTAATGAGAGAAGAAATAGAAAAGAGAACACCTGAGATAGTTTCCGCAAATTTGTGAGTCATATTTACTTCTCTCAGAGCATTCAACCCATCCCGATATAAGTCACTTGCACTTAATAACTTATAACAAATGAAAAGACAATAGGTCATAACCCCTTTTAAAATCCAAGAATTTTCAGCTGATTCAAGACATCAGACGTAAAAATTTGCAATCCACTAAATTTGAAATTCAATTTAGGAGTCAAATGGCACAAAATTTGAAATTCCCTTGTCAAACATATTTTAAATTTCAATCACAAGAAAAAATGTCTCTTCTGATTGTATATATATTCATTCTATTTAGTACCATTAAAAATACTGCTTGTATATTTTACAAAAAGATAAAATAAAGTAACATTTCTATGCATGATGTTTGGCACTTCTTATGTTTCCAACGTGAACTTCAGTAATATGGAAATTAGATGATTGCAAGATAATCATCATATTTCATTAATTTGTGTATGGGTGTCAAATAACGTTTTCAAAAAAATTCCAAGAGAACATCAATTGATTGCAGTCTAAGTGGTTTAACATTCACTCTATCAAATGACCAAAAACAGGATGTCATAATGTCTGTTGGACATGTTATATAGCAGTACAATAGAGCTCATCAACTTTATTTCCTCATTTTTCCTCTCCTTAACAAGCAAAACCCAGAAAGCATTTTAAAGGTAAAGGGTAAGCTTATCATGCCAGTCTAACACAAGGGTCTGCAATTTCATTCTTATTAATTTGTTACTTTGTTTATACCTAATCCAAACCACCCTCCATCCACATAAATTCAAAAAAAAAAAAAAAACAGTGTTCTTGATATTCATTAGAAGCCAGAATCAATAAAATAAATGATCTTGTATGTGTCCAAACTGAAATTAGGAATGATTATATATATAAATAGATATACAGAGAGAGAGAGAGAGGTGTCAATTTCAACAAAGGACCTAACATTAAACATTACAAATCAAATCCTAAACAATTTAAAATTTAATTTGAACATTGGCAGTCTTCTATTAGTGCTTTCTCTCAATATTTCTTTTTTTAGCAAAATTAGTTTGGGATTCCAATGATCTACACAATGTGTTTTAATTTGACATAAGATTTGAACAAAATAATTGAGTATCATATTAGAATATTTTAGAGAAAAAGCGTTAGATCTAAGGCGGATTTTTATTATAATTCATATAATAATAGTTGTTTATAAAAATGGAACAATGCAAATTTGAAGAATAAATTTCTACCAGATTTAACTGAAATTCCAAAATTGTTTAGTAGTTAAATTATAATGTTTTAATTGTGAGGACCTCAATAGAAACAGACCCATACTACAGGTCTATTTTTGTAACCCTTGAAATTAAAACTATTTGGTAGTTACCTCCTGCTCCAACTTGAATAAATGGCGGTTAAAGTGTTGCTGTAATCTCTCATTTGCATAATTTATGCAAAATTGCTCAAAACTATTTCTCTGCAAAAAATATATATATATATATCAATTAAGATAATAAGATATTGAGAGAGAGAGAGAGAGAGAGAGAGAGAGAGAATATCATCATAGTAAAATTACAGTTGAAACATACTTCAAATGATTCAAATCCATAAATATCAAGAATGCTGATGGATCTTCCTGTTCGCCTTTTGCCAACTGCAAGAGATTTGTTGATTTGTTCGACCAGCCACTCAAATAAACAAGCATATATTGACTTTGCCAAAGCATCTCTTGTATCAATGGCCTGAAGAGTAAAAGACAAATATGTCCATCACTAGCAAAAATTTGCTATCATGTATTTAATTTCAAACAAAAAAGTGTCCCAGGTTATTGTAATCTAATCTCATGGATAGTCTATCATAAGAATAGCATCATTAGTGTGGACCATGGGCAGAGATCCTATACTCGACTCGAGTGACTCACGAGCCTAATCAAGTATTGAGGTTCTATATACTTTTAAACATATTTTATATTATATATTTCGATCTCGAGCTCGAGCTTATTCGAGTTTTTCGAGCTTCATTTTGATATTAATAAATAAGTTAATTTATTTTTTTATGACAATTGAGCCTAATCAAGTATTTCAAATATTCGTTCGAGCCGAGCTCGAGTTTCAAAATGAAAACTCGATCGAGATCAAATCGAGTTTCGAGTCTAGAGTTTTCTAATCAAGTCGAGCTCAAGCTCAGCACTGTTTCAACTTTACTCAACTTGACTCAATTACACCCCTACACATATATGAAACACCAAAGAAAAAAAGTTGTTTAGAAACATAACATGACAACCCATTCAACATGATTGTAAAAGAATTATGCAAAATAGAACAATGAAAATTACCCTGTTCATATGCATTCACAAAATATGTGTCACCGCATTAAGGAACTTCCTCTGTTCTAGGAACTAAGCCAATCCATGTTAAGTTGCTAGAATTTCTTAGTGTGAAAGTGCTAATAAGGCAAATGTTACAATAATTTCCTTCAAACAACACATACACAAGAGGAAGTGAATTGGAAGGGTCATGGCTAGGCATCTATATTCTTCCATCTTATTTTAAATTATTTTAGTTTTTTTTTTAGTATGTTATTTTGCAATGTAAGCCTCTATAAACATGGGGCAATTCTTATGAAGTGGATAGTTGGTTTCTTTCCATGTTAACTTGGTATGTTACATAAAGAAGAACATGGAATGAAAGAAATGAACAATTATTCACAAATTTCTGAGTTTCCCGAGATCAAAGGATTTTCTCTAATGAGCCCTTGAAACCATTCACCAAAGGTGATGAAGGAATAAAAACAAACAAATTCAAACTCCTTTTGAACCCAAACTTTGATTTTACTATTAATAGACCCCTAACCAGATGGCAAACTAGAGACCCTGATAGCAAGCACGTTTGTATGTGTGTGCATGTGCGCTGAGAGGGGGAGAGACAAAAGAAAATATGGTCTTAAAGTGCCACAGAATCCCTAAAACATGATAATGCATAAAGTGAGCCTAAAAGACACTGATGTGAATTTGTATATCCTTGAAACATTTAGGTAATGTTTGGAAACAAGAAATGCAAAAAGATTCCTGGGAATCATAAATTCTAATTTCTTTAAAAGATAGAAGCATCAATTGGTTGAACTTGCATTTTATTAAATAAAACATTTTCTAATACAATTTACTAAATAAATATCAAGTCAAAATCAATTAACGCATTAATTCTTTAAATCATTATTAAATATTGAAACAATTCCAGGATATCTTTTGGCATTCCCCCATACCTAACATTACCTCAAAAGAGCACTATCTTGAACATCCTTGGGAACACAACTCACAAATATTTATATTTTACAAGCATTATCAACCCAAAAATTTTATTGCATCACCTCATGTAAGAGTTTGAGTTACATGCTACATATAATTATCCATTTCACTTTATTAAAGTCCATGAGCCCGTACACTCGTAGGCTTATAAGTGAGCAAGTGTTGGAATCCACTTGCACAAAACCAATTGGCTCGTGCTAGGTCCAACACCCACTCACTTATAAGTTCTTTATATATTTTATCATTATTCGATGTGAGATACTTTTCCCAACACACACCCTCAAGTGCAACCGGACTTGGCCCATGACCCAACATCAACAGGCCGATTGACATTTGCTCACAAATGGACCGACTGACATCTCTTCTTCAGTTTCGGTCCGGACTGACATCATCATCAGTCCAACAACGTGGGCTTGAACATAGGTCCCAGGATCTAGCCTTTTTAGGCATGAAACTCTGATACCATATTAAAATCCATGGGCTCGTACACTCGTAGACTTATAAGTGAGCAAGTGTTGGAACCCACTTGCACAAAATCAATTGGCTTGTACTAGGTCCAATACACACTCACTTATAAGTTCTTTATATATTTAGTTATTATTTGATGTGAGATACTTTTCCCAACACACTTGATTAACTAGGTTGTTGGATTGCCCAATCACCTTTTACATAGCACTACGGAGATTGTCTAATTTCCAAAGTTCAATTGGAAGAAAAATTGTACCAAAAAGAGTAAAAATCCATTCAACACAATCTTATGGAAAAAATTATTTAGAAATATCAATCATTGGTGGTCATTACTACATCCCTCACATGGATATAAGTTGCAAACACGACAACAATCATGGTCATGATCATGTGTCATAGAATTGGAGCCCTCGTGGATGCATGATAGTGTTGTAGAGCAACTCTTTTGGAAGAATTGCAAATTACACTAAATGAAAAAATTTGTGAAAGTTTGGCTAAAACTTAAATGTAAACATGTGTTTGTATGAACACAAATACATAAGGAAAAAAAAACCTTTGCTCATATTTTATTTTCATTAGTTATTAATCACAATCAAAGCAAAATAAAATGAGTAGTGATGGCTACTAATCTCATTACAAGTCCAACCTCATGATATGAACATCAAAAGGAGTACTGTACATCCTAACAACTTCCATACTTTATAGCAACTTTTGAATTTGGTTTTAGGGAGAAAACCCAAAAAAAAAAGCTTGGATACTGTCTACTGCCCAGTAATTTTCAGGTTTTGGTAAGCACCATTATATTGAATTTTGGACATGTAAAGATTTGTGTTTTTTAGTATAAAATGTAGGATAGAAATCACAAATTAAGTGAGAACAATAGCCATCCATTTTTTTAATTAATCTTGATGTAAAAACAGTGGTTGTTGGTAATTGCTGTTAACTTTACAAAATGGCTGCAATGGCTATTGCCCGTAGATTTTCTAAACTTCCATTAAATAACAAGGGTAATAGTAACTAAAGGCCAAAGATTTATTATACAACAGCATTCAAAACAGTAACAGCCACTTTATAATTCCATGCTCCCTTTGTAGTTGCATTTACACCACTAGCATCACAATGTGCCATATATACAAGGAAAAAGATGATGCATTCCCCTAAATGTTTTCATACCTGTGATAAAGTTAGCTTTTGGACAATACTATCATTGCCAACTCTCATTTTGCGAGTTGATAAAGCTAGATTAAGCTCCCCAACATCACATCCAATCAACTGGGCAACAGTAGTTAGACCTGAAACATGAAAAATACAGATTTCAGCACTATTATTGGTTACCCACATCCTCCACATCTCCAAATATTTTCTGGGCAAAACATGTCAAATTCTTCTTAAAAATTATTTTTAATTTCACTTAGTCAGCAAATGTAAGATATTGCTTTCTTCAGATGTAGCTACAATAGTCATGCCAAATAGGCCCTTGACTCTCTCTAATTCTTCCTCACTCTTATTACTTTATATTCGGTACTACTCTCTCTCTTCATTTCAAAACCCCTCATTACAACCAACCCAATAATTGAAACCTTTTCTATAGATTTTGTAATCAGTATTGAAGTCTTGAGAAACTAAATTTTGTCAAACCAGAATGATTCTGAACCATGTTCTTAAACCACTGTCACAATCATGATCCATCGTCAAAGTGTAAGGGTGCAACTCATGGAACATTTTAGCTTGCAAATAAGGGATATTGATGCACAGAATCTAGGGGAAACTTGTTTGGTTTGAGATTAAGATTAAAGTTAGGTAGAATTAAGAAATTAGGGTTCAAATACAGTTAAACAAATTTTATTTATGTAATTGCAAAGGAAATTCCAAAAGCAAAATAGAACTACTAGCCTCACAGTGGTAGGACCTAGGACTGGCTCCTACCAAGAAAACCTTAAACATTTTAGATAGATTTGCATCACACAATTCATAAAGAATAGTTGGAATTTTATTCACTAAAAACTGACTAATAAAGTATTACAAATACAAGTCTTAACCTATAAGTGCTTAGACTCCTAATGAGAACAACCCCACTTTTTGTTATGTATGAGATGGGGTGTCTTCAATAAAGACAGACCTAGGACTTTTGTCAGAACTCAAAAATGTAAGAGGACTAAATTTAGGACCCACAAGAAATTATAATTCTGCTCATCCTAGAAGAATTGAAAAATTATTAAAATACCTGCTCCTGATTGTGAATAGTAATGCAACAAAAATTCATCTGATTCCCATATGATAATCCTCCACCATTATCCCAGCAGCACATCAAAGCTTATGGAATGATAAATTTTCCTTTCTTGTTTCGTCTATATGATAAATTATCTCATTTTTCTTTTCATGTGTAGAACGAGATATCAAAAGCCCTTTTATAAGAGCTTTCTACCTTAAATCTAATGAGAAACCTTGAACTCATTAATTAGCCTACTTAATTAGTACCTTTCTACCATAAATCTGATGAGAAAATTAACTTGAATTCATTAATGAACTAACTTAATTAGTGAAGCAACAAAACACCAAATTAACTTAATTTACATTAGTATTAGAACACTAGAACACTGAGAAATACACGGACTGCTCAGTGAAAAAGTGATAAACAACAAGGCATTATTTTGAACCTTTTTTTCCAACTTCTCTACTTTTGGATGGTCTCAACATTCATTGGGTGGTACTGACCTGGGCTATTTCACAAATATTCCAAACACTAGTCAACAACGTTTGCAGCTGACTTTCTGTACTCTTTCCTTTTCCAATTCAAAATTTTAATTTCCAACATCTATGACACAAGCACAACAACTACAGGTAGCAAATAAATCAAAAATAAAAATATGAAAACATCCAACATTAATTTCATAACCCAATTCTTATTCTTTTGAAGAATCTTACCTTCATCAGTCACAGGTTCAACATGATTTTCATTATCAATGATTGTAAATGAGATGTTTCCCAACCATAGTACAGCTGCAAGCATTGTGAATACACTCTCTTGGTCTTCCTTGCTGACATGAACAATATCCAAAGCTTCCTAAAAATTGGTAAAAGAAATAATGAAGTCAACATGCATAACAAATATCTTATTCACGACATACAAGTAATGAAAAACAACTGAATAATATAAGCAAGAAAAATAGGAGAAAATTCTACCTTAACAACATAAAAGCGTTCAGCATCATCAACCCCATGAATTGAGTAACAATTGCTCTGCCTCAAATATTTGTAATCACTTGCACTCTTCAAATTTATTTTCTCTGTTTCATACCAACAGATAATCCTAAGATTAAACTTTAAAATATCCACCAACCTCAGAAAAGGGCAAAAGCCATTTAGAAAATGAAACTCGTATTAGAAAACTCTATACATCAAGAGGCAAATAATCAATGTTCAACAGGCCCAAGCACTAATAGCACACCCATCAAAAAATGGAACTTGAAAGATGGCATCCTGTTCAGGTGTGGCTACCCTCTACTTTTTTGTGTATGGTAATATCATAAGAGTCAAAGTTGTATGTGAAAACAAAGCCCCATGAATCATTGTCATTTATAATAATTGTTCACAGTAATTATTGTACTGGGATACATAAACATGAAGATCTTTTTTTGTTGTAGTAAAATGCCTATAGAAAATATATCAACTCTACGCAGTCTCGAAATATGCTATAAAATTGAACAAAAGTCAGTAAAGATTCATGGAAATCAATACCTCTAAGTGCAGGTGGAGCCCCAGCACAAAGCTGATAAAATATATGATATGACCTTTCCCCCTCCATGCATTGGACCACTCTAGACTGTTTATGTCATAAGATTAAATTAGCAACATATGAATTGATAAAAAAAAAATGTCAGAACACGACAAACACTAGAGGAATGAATGATTACCTTTTCAAGTAAAACTGCATGCCAAACAGGAGTAAAACATTCAAAACCAAGAGTAAGTAAATTTCCAAAAGTTTGAAACTAGATAAAATGCCATCTTAGGACCTAAATAATTCAAGTGATCTTACAAGTTTGAATTTTGGCACCCGATATTTTTCCAGTTTCACTGAAATGGATTTCAATCAGTTTTCCCTGTGACAAGTTCAGAAAAAATATATTTATATATTAATATTCACTGTGAGAAAATTTCAGTACCCAAATTATGGTTTCTGGATAATATCAATATTTTCAACTCTCAGGATTAATAAATTAAACTTAAGAACTCAGATTTTCAAGAAAGAACATGAAGCTTACAAAACGACTTGAGTTGTCATTCCTCAATGTCTTTGCATTGCCAAATGCTTCTAAAATGGGATTAGTTTTCAATATTTCATATTCTATCCCACTGCCACCACCAAGAGCTGCCAAATATTGCATTGCTATCTTTGCTGTCTCAGTTTTTCCTGCCCCACTTTCACCACTGTGGAAATATTGAACATCATAAGTAAAAGTTAATAAAACTTGTATGCGCCTAACAAAAGATCTGCTTTTTAGTTTCCAACATGTAATTATGTCATATATTATAAATTGCATACACATCATAACAACTTTTTATTTTGGGAACAGGTTCCCAAATTTTGGGGGTTTTCCAACAGTAGTCCCCAAAATTGTGAACCACACATTTTAGTCCCAAAATGTATTTTACTTTTAAAATGGTCTTCATCATTAAAGATTCCATTAAAATAGAATATTCTATATTCATTTTGGAAAACTCATATTAGTCTCTAGAAATAATGTTATAACTCAATGTTACAATAAATCATAATTAAGTTTTGAATGTCTCAACCAAAAATCCAATATAACAAAAAACGTAGATATTTTTAATTTTCCTTCAACAATGTCCATTTCATTTCTTTAGTTTCATGTTGGTTCCCTCATTATCAATCTTTCAACACCTACGCTTAAATTATGTAATCAATTTTGTTAAACTTTCTTATATTTTAATTTTGTGAAATTCTGAGAGAAAAATAGCAAACAAATTAAGCATGCTAATAAATTATTTGTAAATTTAATTATTTATTTTATTGTGCACTTCAAATTTTATTAAATTTGGAAAAAAAAATTAATCAGCCTAATAAATTCAAAAGAAAACCAGTAAATGAAAAATAAAATAAAAAATAAATGGGAAGTGCAAAAAAAGTACCATGTGGTTTGGCACTTAACCACTTTAAAGCATATTGTTTACACCATTAACACTTTGGGTCCACATCACTTAACACCATTTAGAGGTGATAATGTGACAACTTCCACCGATAAAATATTTGCCAACTGACAGTAAATGGATGTTTCATGTCATCAAAAACTAATGTTGTTATGAGGTTTGGACCTAAAATGTTAACAGCATAGAGCAGAGGCCCCAAAGTGTCACAAAAAATAAAAAACACAAGCTTTTAAGTGTAAAAGCACTAAAACACAAGGTATTTTTTCACTTTTCCCAAATTAAAATATAAAGATAATATATTAGCATTATTTTTAATTGGTATGTTAGTTTTATCTCAAAATTTCAGAAAAAATATAAAAAATTTTACCAAAAATTATCATATAAACTAAAAGTAGTACTTGAGATATAAAACTGAAAAAATTCAAATAAAGGTAGTTGGGAGAGAATCGAAAATATTTTGTCTTTTTATTTTATTGAATTTTTCATTGATGGATTCCTTAAAACTTAATTATTATTTTTTAATTGTAGGACCAGTTTTATTATTAAGCATTTTTTCTATGGACTAATATGAGTTCACCAAAATGAATTTTAGTGTATTACTAACAAAGTCTTAATTGTGGGAACCATTTTGTGAAAAATTCTTTGGAGCTGCAATTAGAAATGTGAGTTTCGAAATTTTAGGGACTACAATTAGAAAATGCCCCTAATTTGGTGACCAATTTGAACTTTTCCCTTTCATTTTTCACTTTGTAATAAATTTATTAACACCAAAAGGTGGCCCATTGCAACAGAAGCATGCAAGAATACGCTGAAACAATCCAATACATCCAAATCTGTAAAGATATATGAAAAGTTAAACAGAGCATGCCTGCATAGTCAAGTATTACAGAAGCCATAATATATGTAATGACAAGAAAGGAATTCTTGAAAGTAAAAAAATGAAAGAAGCAATCTACTAATGAAGAGGAGGCAATCTAGTGAAAATCAATGAAATGAGTTTTTTATGCGCATAAATGACACTTATCATCAACGGGTCTTCTATTCCCTTCCCCCCCCCCCCCCCCGGCCTTATATTCTCTACTCCAAAAGCATATCAAATGAATAAAGGGTGCAATCTCCCAATAATAAATTTGCTTCTTAGTTTTTTCCATTATACTATGGCCTGTATAAAGATCAACAGGAATACCCAAAGGAGGCCCATCCTAGTAGAAACATACTCCATCAACAGGAACATCCAATGAAGGCTCATCCTAGTAGAAACATACTCCATTAGTCCTAAAATAAGTGCCACTTTGATTTTGCAACGAAGATTAAGAAAATTCACTCTAAGTATTTATTTTTAAGTTTACCAAGTATTTATTTTTAAGTTTACCAACTTTACCCTCATTAATTATTTTAATGAGAGAGAGGCATGAAGATTAAGGAATATCATCTAAAGGTTTGGATTGTTAACAAAAAAAAAAACCTTTTGACGTGTTGAATTTTAACTTGAATGGGAAAGTAAACATTCTTTTTGGGACATCACAAATTAGTAATGCAGACACTCTTTGAGGGACAAAGGGAGTATAAGAAAGCACAGAAACACTCAAATACATCCAAATGCAAAGAGATGTGAAAAATTAATCTAAGTGGAAAGTACATAACCAAGTCTTAAAAGGGAAACAAAAGAGGAATATTAGAAATCCAAAAAAAGCCCATATACTAATGAAGAGGAAATCTAGGAAAAAAGCAATCTATGAAAAAGAATTTTGGGCACCTAAACAGATACGACAATTTTACCCAGCTCCTAACCCAACAGAATGGGGATGGGTTTGGTTTACCCCAGTGTAGTCAAAGGCGCACGCCTAGGCGCTAAGGTGCAGCGAGGATTAGGGTTAGCGCTTCTAGAACATATAGGCGAGGCGCCTTTAACTAGGCGCTCGCCTTTTGCGCTTAGGCAAGGTTTTTGTAGTAGGCAAGAGGCGCACGCCTATTTAAAGTTTAGGGTTCTGATGTTTTTTTACTTAAAAGTCCAATTCTTTTCTTTTATTTTTACTTTAAAAATAAGGGTAGTTTGGTACTTTTTAATTACTTTTCCAAGAGGGAGTCTAAAAGACGTTTTAGTATTTCTTTTAGGGTTTTTTTTAGTACACATCTTGTAGGGTTTTATCTCTTAGTAAAAGAAACTACAGTGAGAAGTCTAATCAGATACAAATTCCTGC
>CATKHJ010777113.1:0-14070 GCA_949750685.1 Vernicia montana | reverse complement strand
CTATTACCATCTCCAAAAAGTGTTTCTCACCAAGAACTAAAACTAAAACCTCCCACAATCTTAATTACAAAAGAATTCAAGAAAAGAAAAAGAAAGAAAATCTAAAGGTTTTGTGCATGATACTTGCTTGTTGTGTCATCGTATAGCCTGGCGGCTACTCGGATCCACCACCCTCTCTGAACTCCTCCCTTTTCTGTTTATACTTTTCAAAGTAGCCTAGGCCCCAATAATATCTTCCGCAAAATCAGAAAAATATTAACTGCTTGAAATATCCTCCCAAAAATTGGAAAAAATATTAACTGCTTAACAACGTTGTGGCGAGGCGCCATGGGCGGCAGCGGGGCGAAGCGCTTTTGATAAACAGCGATACGAAGCACTGCGAAGAGTGCGTTGCGAAGCAGTGGCGAAGGCATTCTGCGAAGCAGTGGCAAAGGCGCATGGCGAAGACAGTTTGTGAAGCATAAAGTGCGAAGTGCGAGGGGCGAAGTGCGAAGTGCTGAGAAGCGAAGAGCGAGGTGCGAAGTGTTGAGAAGTTAAGAGCGAGGTGCGAAGTACTGCTGTCCAGCCTGCAGAGTTGATCCTGTGGCGAAGCGAAGCACTTCGCTAAGCAGCGAAGTGCTGCTCTCCAACTTCATTCACTTCCTACAAAAACAAAGTAAAACCTTACTCAAACCTAAAACAAATGAAATTATATGATTTAGACTAAATGGCCATAAAATTGATCAAATTACACCTAAAATGATTAATTTCACATGACAAAATAGTAAACAATTACGAAACAAACACCTTCTTCTGGCACACCCATTATAGAATGAAAATCATAGGCAATAATTTCATGTATCTTTCCACCTATGTTCAAGGTGCATGAAGCTGGATCAAAAGCTTCAACTAACTTTAAAATGAGTGATTTGTATAATGAACATCCACTGAGTTTAAGAATGCCTCCAAACCCGACTTTGCAAATAGCATGTTTCCTTTTACTGTCCAATTGCTTAACCATTTTGTTGAATCTATCCATAGAAATTCTAGTTTTGAAAGAAGATGAATTTTCAGGCATCAAATTATTTTCTTCGTTCGAGTGCATCGTCATGTCTAGATCAAAAGAAATTGGTGTATAATCAGACTGCTTCATGTGTTCATATGCAAACATATGATCCTGCTCCGTAGAGTATGCGTGTGAATATGACTTCAAATTTTCCACAACATATTGTCTTGTTTTATCTATTATATGGTTACAGTCCTACATAACAAAGATTATGATAAACCATGATGTTAAGCTCTTAAATTTTTGTTCTTTTATTTAAAAAAAAAATTAATATATGAACATAAACTGTATTACTGTTAGGAATTTCGTTGCGGAGGAATATTTATTTGGAAATAAATGGACGACAAAATAGAAAAATTAATAAAATAGTAGAGACATGGAATTTACGTGGTTCGGCGTAAGCCTACGTCCACGGGCGAGAGATGAGTAAAATCCACTAATTAAAATGAAGAGTAAAAATTAAATGGAGAATAACACTCAAGCCCTTGAACTCAAGTACACCCAATAAACTCACCTCTCTAAATGTACCAACAAAATAATAAAGGAATTAAATAAATTTTGTTGGACTTAAATGAGAGACTAAAGCTTACAAAGGACCTCACAAAGAATTTTATCAAAGAGATACTCGCTCAACACTCTAATGCACACACTCACTTCTCACTCATTTCATTTAATTTATGATGATTTACAAACCTTCACATGAGGATGTATTTATAGTGAGCAAAAGGAGGCAACTAATGGTCATAAGATTTCCACCATTAGGAGGCAACAAGTGGTCATAAGATTACCACCATTAGAAGGCAATAAATGGTCATAAGATTGCCACAATTAGGAGGCAATAAATGGTCATAAGATTGCCACCATTCAAGTAAAAATACTTGGCTATAATTTAATCACATGTAACATATGTCTTGGAGAATGGGCTTGGGTTTGAAAAAATTCAAGACATTTGTTAACAAATCTTCACCTTGACTTGAATTTTCTCCAAACACAAAATTAGAATACATTACTCCACCTTCTCCACTTAAGCCCATAACGGCATCTTAAATACAAGAAATACCAATTAAGTCCAAGCAATGCTTGAACTTGCTTACTGAAAGAGGCTTTGTCAACATGTCAGTTGGATTGTCAGCAGTACTAATTTTCTTAACAAAAATATCACCTTGAGAAATAATATCATGAATAAAATGGTAGTTCACATTAATGTGTTTCGTCCACTCAGAAACATTTGATCTTAAGTAAATAACACTCTGACTATCACAGTGGATGAAAATCACCTTTTAATCCAAACTGAGCTCACTATACAAACCTCTTAACCAAATGGCTTATTTAACAGCCTCAACAACTTCCATGTAATCTGCCTCTGTAGTGGACAATGCTACTGTAGACTGTAAAGTAGCTTTCCAACTGATAGTATCACAAAGAGTAAATACATAGCTAGTAATGGATCTCCGCCTGTCAAGATTACCTTTATAGTCTGAATCAACGTAACCAACCAAATTTCCCTTACTCCTTTCGAATTCCAAACAAGAATTAGCAGTGCCCCGTAGATATCTCAGAATCCATTTCACTACTTACCAATGTTCTTTATCGGGATTAGACATATATCTACTGACAATACTGACTGCATGTGCAATATCAGGACGAGTACACACCATAGCATACATGAGACTACCAACAGCACTGGAGTAGGGAACATGTTACATGTACTCAATATCATTCTTTGACTGTGGTGACATAGTAGCAGAAATTTTAAAATGAGCAGCAAGTGGAGTACTTACAGATTTAGCACTTTTCATACCAAAACTCTCCAAAACTTTTTCAACAAAACTCTTTTGAGTAAGGTAAAGTTTTCCTGCAGCTCTGTCTCTTTGAATCTCTATACCAAGAATTTTCTTGGCTGTCCCAAATCTTTCATTTCAAATTCACCACTCAATTCTGATTTTAATTTGTTGATCTTAGACATATCATTGGTTGCAATCAGCATATCATTAACATAGAGTAACAAATACACAAATGAGCCATCTGCAAGTTTTCTCAAATACACACAGCTATCATACTGGCTCCTAGAATAGCTGTGTCCAACCATAAAAGAATCAAACCACTTGTACCACTGTCGAGGAGATTGTTTTAAACCATACAATGATTTCTTTAATAAACAAACATGGTCTTTCTTACCTTCGATCTCAACACCCTCAGGTTGTTGGATATATATTGTCTCCTCAAGCTCTTCATGCAAGAAGGCAATTTTAACATCTAGTTGTTCCAACTCCAAATTATGCATAGCAACCAAACCAAGCAATACACGAATAGAGCTATGTTTAACAACAGGTGAGAACACATCATTAAAGTCAACTCCATGTACTTGATTGTAGCCCTTTGTAACCAACCGTGCCTTGTACTTGGCATCTTTAACACCTGGAATACTATCTTTCTTCTTGTAGACCCATTTGCATCCAACAATTTTCTTGTCTTTAGGCGGTTTGACCAAATCCCATGTTCTATTTTTGTGAAGGGACTCCACCTCTTCTTGCATAGCCACTAACCATTTAGCAGAATCATCACAAGAGATAGCCTCTGAGTATGTTGAAGGATCACCAACTGTATTTGTGTCTTCTGCCATAGCTAGTCAAATGAGACATAATCTGTTAGTCTCTGAGGCCTCATTTTCTTTCTTAGTGGCTTATGTCTAGCAATAAAGTCTTCTTCTTCACTTTGTGGTGTTTCCTCTTCTTCAATAGAGGTAGGGATCTAAATTGGATTTTATGGAGAGGGTTCATTCTCCATTTCATTCTCCACCTGCTTAGAAGAACTTGCAGCATCTGTATCAAAAGAAATAGAAGTCTCTTTTCTGGTAGAAGTCTCATTTCTGGGATGTAACATAGTAGATTCATCAAACACAACATCTCTGCTGATCAAGGCACCATAATCTATATCCTTTTACACTAGAAGGATAACCAATAAATATGAACCTTTTGGATCGTGGCTCTAATTTGCCATCATTAACATGTGCATAAGTAGGACACCTAAATATCTTTAAATCAAAATATTCAGTTTGTTTATCAAACCATACCTCCTTTAGAGTCTTTAAGCCAATTGTTGTGGATGGAGAACGATTCATCAAATGACATAACTCTAGACTGTTGTTTATTCTGAGTCGCTTTATTTTTCTTCTAGTCTGTTTCTCAACCAAGGCCTTCCATTGCTTGAAGGTGGCAAACATATCATTTTTATGCTTTAGAAAATATACCCATAACTTTATAGAATAATCATCAATTAAGGTAAGCATATATCGAGCACCACCTTTTGATGGGACACGTGCAGGTCCCCAAAGATCTGAATGAATGTAATCCAGAGTACCTTTAGATCTGTGAACTATAGTACTGAAACTGACTCTTTTCTGCTTGCCAAAAATGTAATGCTCATAGAAGTTTAGCTTTGATGTACTCTGATAGACCTCTTTCACTCATATGTCCCAGTCTCATATGCCATAATCTGGTGACATCTGAGTCTGATAAGGAAGATGTGGACATGGCTATTGCACCTGTAACTGTAGAACCTTTCAAAACATACAGTTTGCCTATCTTCTTAACCTTCATCATGAATAAAGAACCTTTAGCAACCTTCAAAATTCACCTCCGTCAATAAATTTGTAGCCATTTAAATCCAGAGTACATAAAGAGATAAGATTTCTCTTCAAGTCTGGAATATGCCAGACATCTGTCAAAGTTTTGACTACTCCATCATACATCTTGATTTTAACTGTGCATATTCCAGCAACTTTACAAGTATGGTTGTTGCCCATCAATACAACTCCACTTTGCACCGATTTATATGTGGAGAAATAATTTTTATTGGGACACATATGGAATGAGCAAGCTATATCTAGAATCCATTAATTTCTAGTTTTGGCTTCATCATCGCAAACTAAGAGCAGATCACAGTGATCTTAATTTTGAACAACGCTGGCTTCAACGGGTTCCTCTTTCTTTTGATCTTTGTTTTATTGCTTGTTCTTCAACTTGAAGCATTCTGACTTGATATGCCATTTTTTCTTGCAGTAATTACAAGTCAAATTTTTGTATTTAGACTTTGATCTAGACCTTGATTTTTGATTTCTAAAAGAACTCTTATCTGTAGACCTTCCTCTAACAAGTAGACCTTCTGCTGGGCTGTCATTTCTACTCATTCCATGCTTTTTGTCGATAAGCACTTTTGAAAATAGAGCTGCTTTAACATCTTCTAACTTTAGAGTTTGCCGACTGTAAATTAAAATATTTCTAAAGTGCTTGTAAGATGGAGATAGTGAGCGAAGCAACATAAGAGGTTGATCTTCATCATCATAGGAAATCTTTATATTTTCTAAATCCATAAGGATAATGGAGAATTCATCAATATGAGATTTGATAAGTGCACCTTCGGCCATGCTAAGTGTGTATAGATGGTACTTTGCTACCAACTTGGTGGTGAGATTCTTTGTAACATACAAAGATTCAAGCTTGTCCCATAAATCTTTGGCAATCTTCTCTTGCATGACTTCTCGCAATACTTCATTTGATAAGCATAATTGAATAGAAGCAAGGGCCTTATCATCCATCTCCTGCTTCTTCGCCTCATCCATAGTACTAGGTAATTTATCTTTACCTAGTAGTGCTTGATGCAGACCATTTTGAATCAAGATTGCACGCATCTTGACTTGCCACATGGTGAAACTCATATTGCGATTAAATTTCTCAATATAAAATTTTGTCGTCGCCATTATGACCGTATACTAGAACAGTACACTAGGTAAGTTCCTAAGAAAGAGAGATGGGTTATAGTGGACACACTTAAATACCAAGTTTTTCTTTAGTTAGAACTTTTCCTAGACATGCACTTTCACACTACCACACTTATTTTCAGCTCGGCTCTGATACCAGATTGTTAGGAATTTCGTTGCGAAAGAATATTTATTTGGGAAATAGAGAGATAAATAAAATAGTAGAGACACTAAATTTACGTGGTTCGGGGTAAGCCTACGTCCACATATGAGAGATGAGTAAAATCCACTAATTAAAATGAAGAGTACAAATTAAATGGAAAATAACACTCAAGCCCTTAAACCCAAGTACACTCAATAAACTCACCTCTCCAAATTTACCAACAAAATAATAAAGGAATTAAATAAATGACCTAAATGAAAGACTAAAGCTTACAAAGGACCTCACAAGAATTTTATCAAAGAGATACTCACTCAACACTTTAATGCACACACTCACTTCTCACTCACTTCACTTAATTTATGATGATTTATAAAGCCTCACATGAGGATGTATTTATAGTGAGCAAAATGAGGCAAAAGCGATCATAAGATTGCCACCATTAGGAGGCAACAAGTGGTTATAAGATTGCCACTATTAGGAGGCAACAAATGGTCATAAGATTGCCACTATTCAAGAAAAAAATACTTGGCTATAATTTAATCACATGTAACATATGTCTTGGAGAATGGGCTTGGGTTTGAAAAAATTCAAGACATTTGTTAACTATACAAGTTGGGCCATGAATATTTTTTGACATGTGTCACTGAATTTGACACATAAGAGAGAGACTTTCTAATATTTTGACACATCATATTTTTCTAATGTGTCGAATGTATAATTTTTTTAGAATTTTAATGTTTTTCACTAAATTGTTTTCACTAATTAAAACCTATACAACCCGACTAGAATTGTTTGCTGATTAAAAGGTTTTTTTTTTGGCAAACACCCGACCCTTTTCCATCTATCGAGCAATGAGTATTCAAGCCAGATTAACATCTAAATTTATAGGTCCATTTATGAACGAAAAGTTTTGAACATGAAATAACATCTAAAAAAAATATGAATTTATTGAACCATTACAAATCTATAAATTTTCAGAAGTTTAGTAGCATCTTCAACATTAGAAAGAGATGCTTAAAGAAGATAACAATACTCAACTGATGAGATGAGCATAGAAGAAGACAATTTGTATAATTATCTATATATAGACAACAATCTTTCCAGTGCACAAAATTTAAGTATACTTATACTTAGCATACTAATTAAGGAATTACAAATATTGTTAATGTTCATAAGCAGGCTAATAAATCCCTTTCCTAGGATATGGAAGAGCAAGAAGAGCAATATATGTCTGTAGAGACTGTTTAAGACAAATGAATTCCATAATATTCATTTTTAAAGAATCCATGCTGATGATGCTTGGAGCTCTCATAAACTGATTTAAGATTTTGTCTTTAATTCCATTGAATTGATTGAATACTACATAAATCGGTAAAGTTTAAAGATAAAAACTTTTGAAATCAATTTTATAATATATGACTAATTATATAATTTTTTTAATTGTATGGTTCATACTATCACTTTACATTACAACACTATTAATATAATATGTATTACACCAATTATTTTTCTTTTCTTGTGAGAAAGGTGTCTAAGAGACTAATGTTCACAAGTTATGTATTAGTGTCTATTTCTCAAGAAGCTCTATTGTTTCTTTCTTCTATTTGTAAATAAAATGACAAAGGAAAAAATTTCATATGCTCTCTATGTCTACATCTTTGTGTAAATGCCCTCACCATGAACCCTTGAGAAAATGAAGTGAAAGAAGACTTATTGTTTTTCTAGATTCTACCGGCGTGATCTTATCACTTCTTCATATGAAAATAAAAAAAAAATCTAAGAAAAATCTAAATTCTCTCTTTTTATAAAAGACTATGATTAACAAAATTATTTGACACATTTTACAACTTACATTAATAGGATAATTTTTAAGTATTGTTAGTTCAAGAAAAATCTAAATTCTCTCTTTTTATAAAAAACTATGATTAACAAAATTATTTGACACATTGTACAAATTACATTTATAGGATAATTTTTAAGTATTGTTAGTCAGTACTTTTATAAGTTTTTTTTAATGATTGAAAAAATCTTTTAATCTGATTTAGTCATATCTATTATGCTTCGCAATTGTAATTTATATTATTTTTAATTGCAATTTTTCAAATATTAAAAATAGAAATAGCGTAGCGCGGTATATGACTAGTATATATATAAAAGCTAAGCCCTTAAATTTTTTTTGACATATGTCACTAATTTTGACACCTAGGACAGATACTATCTAAAATTTTGACACATCAGATTATGCTGATGTGTCGACTCTACAATTTTTTAACAATTTTAATGTTTTTCACAACAACTAGAATTGTTCTTTAATTAAAACACTGTTTATATTTGTTCTTTGCAAACACCCGTTTATACACCATCTTCTCATCTTCCATCTTCAGTCGCAACTCAAGCTTCAAACCGGAAGAGTAACCGGAGGATTCAATTACTAGTGAGACTATTTGGGTATATTGAACCGGTAACTAAAAATTATTTCTTTTTATTGATTCTAGTAGTTTCTTTTTCTGTATTATTTGGATACTGGGAATTCACTGTTTTTTTTTTTCCCATATTCACTTCTATTGCGAAAACACTTCTATTCAACTTTATTTTCTCTATTCTTGGCAGCTGTTTAACGATGTAAACGTCAGCGGGTATACGACTAGTTAATTAGATAAATCACTCCCTAATATACGATCTAAAATGAAACTATAAAATGTTAAATTAGTTTATTTGTTATTTTTAAAAAAATAAATATTAATTTAGTTATTAATATATCAATCTCAGGTAACAAAACATGTTATGCCATTAATTAAAGAGCATAAAGGCTAATTCTCTCCGTATGTGAGAGCTTTTTCTTCTTGTCAAGTACAAGTTTGTTCTTTTGTTTACGTTTAGTATGGAAGGAGTTACAGAAGACATGATATTCTGAATGATGAGGAAGTGGGGTTGGATTGGAATGACGATGTAGAGGGTTCTGAAGCAGGTGGTGTTTCCTTTGATTGGTGTTTGTTGGGACGGTTTTTGGGAAATAAACCAATCAACGTAAACGCCATGCAAAATACTTTAGCTGAGGTTTGGCAACCAGTTAAGGGGATGTCGTTTGAGGTTCAGGATGCACCATTGTATATATTTCATTTCTATCATGAAGCGGACATGAGGTGTGTTTTAGACAATGGTCCTTGGTCATTTAATCAGTAGCTTTTAGTTTTAACAAGGTATATTGGGGATGTTGCTCCGACTTCTGTTTCATTGAATACAACAAGTTTTTGGCTCTTTGTAGATAATATTCCACCTCGGGTTATGACTGAATCAATGGCCAAGTCGATTGGCAATGTTATTGGCTCTTTTGTCACCTGTGATGTTAAAGCTTTGCAATTGAGACGTTGTATGTGTATTAGAGTGCAATTGGATGTCACTAAGCCTCTTATACGTGGAATGAATCTTAAAAAACTTGAGTCTTCTATCTGGCTAGCATTTCGCTATGAGAAGCTCCCATTTTTTTTGCTTTGGTTGTGGTATAATTGGCCACTCTGATAATAGGTGCGAATTTCTTATGGACAATCCTGCAATTGCTCAGCAACCACGTCGATATAGTTCATCTCTGTGGGCTGTTACCGGCAGAGCTCGAGTTCAAAATGTGAATTCAGGCAGTCGTTGGATTCGGGGTGTAGGATGGGAGGAGAAACGTATTGAGAGTGGGAATTGTGTTATGGATGAGGTTGTTCCACATTTGAATTTGGGTAAGGAGGGGGAGGAGGTTATTGTGGATAAAGAGGGGGGTAGCTCAAGTTCAAATCATACTAAGCAGATTCCTAAGCAGCTTCCTATCCAAGGCAATCAAATGGCTTTGGTCCCAGTTGGGCCATTAGTTTCGGGCCTAGTTGAGCAGCTTACTACGGTCCAAAAGAAAAGGAAGACCACCAATGAAAATAAAGTAACTGCATTAGCTAATTTTTTTGAAGCTACATTTCAGAATGGCAGTAACATGGATAGTAATTTAAACCAACTAGAGGCAGGTCTTCCAAATGAGTTTTTTTATCTTGGAATTGTAGGGGGCTTGGGAACCCATCTATAGTTCGTCAGTTACATTCTTTAATAAAGGAAAGACGCCCTTCTTTGGTTTTTTTAATAGAAATTATTTGTAGTTCTTATACTTTTGATTTCGTTCGGAGCAAGGTTGGAATGGATAATGGTTTTTCAATTTCGTCTTCATCAAATTATTAGGGTATTGGAGTTATGTGGTAAGGTGTTTTGGATGTTGAAATATTATCTTATTCTAATTATCACATTGATGTTAAGGTTGAAATGGTTGGTATGGATAACTGGTGTTTCATAGGATTTTATGGGCACCCTAATAGAAGTAGGCGGATTGATTCTTGGGCTTTACTTAGACAATTACTTTCAGCTAGCTCTCTTCCATGGCTAGTGGGGGGTGATTTTAATGAGCTTTTGTTGGAGGCTGAAAAACGTGGTGGTGGAACTCATCCTCAAGGATTGATTGCTGCTTTTCGTGATGCAATAACTGATTGTGCTTTGACCGATTTGGGTTACAATGGACATGAGTTTACTTGGGAGAGGGGGCGCGGTTCTGCAAATTTTGTTGAGGAGCGATTGGATCATTTCTTGGCTACATAGTCTTAGATACAGTTTTTTCCCCAATTCCATGTTTATCATCTTCAAGTTTCTGTTAGTGATCATTGTCCTATTTTACTTACTTGTTAGTCTTGTTCTTGTTTACGGAATAACCAAAGGCGTAAACGATTTGAGCAATTATGGATGACACATAATGAATGTCGAGCGCGAGTAACGGATGCATGGACTCGGTCTGAAGGGGCAGTAGATATTATGCATTGACTTGGGGTTTGTTTGTCCGATTTAGATGCTTGGGGTAGGGGAAAACACATGCTTCTGATCAATGATATTAAAAATTACAGATATCGTATTACAAAATTGAAACAAACATCTCTTTCTGATAATGGTAATTCATAAATAACACAGCTACAGTTTAGTATGGATTCTTTGTTGGAAAAGGAGGAGGTTTACTGGAAGCGTTCAATGGTTGAAAGAGGGTGATCGAAATAGTAAGTATTTTCATAGAGTGGCGTCTCAACGGAAAAGGATGAATTCGTTGTGGGGGCTTTATGATGATTCGGGTATTTGGATTTCGGATGTGGAAGGTATGGGTCAGGTGGCTATTAATTATTTTTCAGATTTATTTGTTTCAGCTGGCTCAGTGGTGGACCCGTTGGTGACTGCTGGACTTTTGGGAAGGCTAAGTGAGGATCAGAATTTTTTGTTGTTGTAGCCATTTCATGCTGAGGAGGTTCGAAATGCATTATTGCAAATGGATCCTAACAAAGCTCCTGGTCCAGATGGGTTGTCAGGTTCATTTTATGTTAATTATTGGGATATAGTAGGCTGTGATGTTACTAATGCTTGTTTAGCAATTCTAAATGGAATGCCTTTCCCTAATAATTTTAATCACACTCACATTGTTCTTATCCCTAAAGTTCAAAATCCTGTTCAAATGACAGAACTGTGACCTATTAGTTTGTGTAACGTGGTCTATAAAATTGTTTCAAAAGTTTTAGTGAATCGAATGAAGAGAATATTGCCTTGTTTAGTTTCTGAGGAGCAAAGTGCTTTTGTTCCTAATAGGCTTATCACTGATAATATTCTTCTTGGTGTGGAATCATTACATGCTTTGAAGAATAATTTGTTTGGTTGTGGTGGTATGGTAGCAGTAAAGCTTGATATGGCGAAAGCTTATGATAGGCTGGAGTGGGCTTTTATTCGGTTAGTGCTTCAGGTTCTTGGTTTTGCATAATCTTGGATTGATATGGTTATGAATTGTGTCACTTCAGTTACTTATTCGGTAATTCTCAATGGAGTTAATGTTGGTGATGTTGTTCCTTCGAGGGGTGTTTGGCAAGGGGATCCGTTATCGCCTTATCTATTTATACTATGTGCTGATGCTTTATCAGGTATGCTTTCTCATGCCTGTAGGCAATCTCAGATTCATGGGTTAAAGTTGGCTCCATCTGCACCGAGTGTTTCACATTTGTTTTTTGCTGATGATTTTCTGGTGTTTACTAAGGCTAATCCTGAGGAAACTCTTGAGCTAAAGAGAATTTTGAGGTTATATGAGGCTGCTTCTGGTCAGTTAGTTAACCCTACAAAGTTTAGTTCTTTCTTTGCTTCATCTGTTTCTTTGCTAAGAAGGAATCAATATGTCTCGGCATTGGATATTGGAAGTTCAGCTTTTATGGGTTCCTAATTAGGCCTCCCTTCTATTATTAGTCGTTCTAAAAGGGCGACTTTCAGTTACTTGCAGGATAGGTTTCACAAAAAATTGGCTTCTTGGAATGGTCGTATGTTAATGGGGGGCGTGAAGTAATGATCAAAGCTGTTGCCCTGGCACTTCCTGCATATAATATGAGTGTTTTTCAAATTCCTTTATCAACGGCAGATGCGCTCCAAAAAATAATGAATTTTTTTTGGTGGGGTGATAAAGAGGGCGTTGTGAGGAGAATTCATTGGGCGGCTTGGGATAAACTTTGTATAGCAAAGGACAAGGGTGGGTTGGGGTTTCACAGCTTAAAAGAGTTTAATTTAGCAATGCTTGCAAAACAATGTTGGCGCCTTTTCATTTATAGTAATTCGTTAATAGCTAGAGTTTTTAAAGCCAAATATTATCCGAATTCTAGTATTTTGTAGGCATCTATTAGTCAAACTTCTAGTTATTGCTGGCGGAGCATTTCCATAGCAATTCCTTTGTTGGCTAAAGGTATGGTGTGGTGTGTGGGTGATGGAAGGGAGATTTCAATTTGGGAGGATCAATGGCTGCCTATGCCAATTTCTTTTCGAGTTGTAATACCTCGACTCGCAGCTAACCAAGTAAGCAAGGTTGTAGATCATATAATGGGCAGGAGTTGGAACACAAATTTAATAAAGGCTACTTTTGTTCCAAGGGATGTGGAATTGATTTTGTCTATCCCCCTTAGTTGTAGCAGTGTTAATGATTACAGATGATGGTTTTATACAAAAGATGGCAACTACACTGTGAAATCGGGTTAGAAGGTGGCTATGGATGAGGTGCATTTGAGAGCCATGTCTAGTATTCCAAACTCAGATTTTTGGAGAGAGTTATGGGCAATAGATGTTCCTGTCTGAAAAATTTTTACAATTTGGAAACTTGTGAATGAGTTTCTTCCTACGAAGCAGAATCTAATTGCCAAAAGAGTCAATATTGATATGATATGTCCCATGTGTGCTTTGGAGTTCGAAACAGGGTTACATTTATTTCAAACTTGTGAGTTTAGCATGGATTGTTGGTGGAGGGTTACTTTTTCTTCTTTGCTGGGTGTTACTTTTCCTTCAATTAAGAAGTGGGTACAAGGTGTGTTTCAAGTCTTGAGTAAGGAAAATAAGGCCAGTTTTGTTGCTATAATCACTACTAGAATTAATTAAATTAGAGATAGATTTTTAGCGACGAATATAATCCGTCTCTTATAGCGACAAAATAGCGATGGATAAGTGGACCGAAATTATAAAATAAATAACGAAGGATTTGCGACGGCATAGCGACGGATTAATCCGTCGCTAATTGTGGCGCTTGAAAATGGTGCCATTTTTAGCGACGAATTAGCTTGTCGCTAATATAATCCGTCGCTAAGTTTGACATGAGAAATCTAAATGCACCGTTTTACTTAGAACCGTTTATTCCGTCGCTAAGCCATCTCTAATCCGTCGCTAAACCTGCAGATTTTATCAAAACCAGTTCCCTTCTCCCTCTGCTCTCCTCGAACTAAAAATACCAAAACCCTCTCATTCCCCACCGCTGTGTCACTCCCTTCCCTTTCCAATCGGCGCTCTCTCTCTCACACACTCCATTCACTTCTAATCGCAACAAAAGAGAAGCAAAGGAGATCTTATGGGTTTTTTTTTTAGTGAAAGAAAGAAGACGGAGATCAAGAGCTTTGTTTTTGGATCTTCAGGTAAGGTTTTTCATTTTTTTTTTCCATGTCTGTGCCTTTTTCCGTTATTTGTTCCTTCGATTATGTGTTTTTCGATTCTGTGCTTCATTTTTTTTTTTTTTTTTTATGTATTTCTCAATTT
>CATKHJ010777066.1:0-24404 GCA_949750685.1 Vernicia montana | reverse complement strand
AATGGATTTGCATTTTTTCTGTGTAAGGATGGAAAAGTTGAACTTGGTCAAGCTCAATGGCCAAGCAAAGATTGGAGGAACTATAATTGCATTTGGTGGTGCCACACTCATGACCCTATACAAGGGTATTACTGTGCTTTCATTTCATAGTCACCATACACATCAAAATGCAAAATCAGAAGTATTGTCAGAGGAGCATTTTGTAAAGGGCTCGGTCCTCCTTGTGCTTCAAAGCCTTACAGTAGGAGCGTTCTTCATTTTACAGGTGACTGATATTGGAAAATACAGTATAGGTTAGTGTTTTTTTAAGTTTTTCAAAATAACTGACCATGCAGGACTAGTATTTCAGTAGTCGAGTATATACACAAGAAGATAGGGGGTCAAATCCTGACAATCCATTTTCCTTCGAAAAATACATAACGACCACAGAGGGAAAAATATATATGGAACTCAAACAAAACAACATATTTTAAGTTTAAGTAGGCACAGCAAGTGCTTTATTTTTTTAATATTAATTAATTAATATATGATTATGCAGACAAGAATAGTGAAAAAGTATGCAGCTCCTATTACTCTCTCCTCATTAATAAGCCTAGCAGGGGCTCTAATTACAGCAATCTTAGCAGGAATTGTAGATCATAAAGCTTCATCATGGAGATTGTCTTGGGATATCACTCTTGTTGCTCCTCTATATAGTGTAAGTTATATAACAAATGCTCATGAGTCATGAAACACTAATTATGATTAATGACATAATTAGGATATCGAGCGCCAAGGTTCTAATATTACCAATATGATTCCCTTTCTTTTAAGTATATATGGCCTCAAAAGAAGATTACTATTTTACAACATAGTCATATACTTTGAAGATTTGAATACTATTGCAGGGCATTGTGGTCTATGGAATTGCATTTTTTGTACAAGCTCTGGTGATACAGAAAAAGGGTCCTGTTTTTGTGACAGCATTTAGGCCACTTTCAACAGTAATTGTAGCAATTATGGGACCGTTAATTTTAGGAGAGGCATTACACTTGGGAGGGTATGTTGATTTCGTGAACACAAGTTAGGAAATTAATTTAATTAAATTGCTTTTTCTTTCATCTTATATATGTATTACTTTTGAATCTTACCTAGGATAATCGGAGCCATGTTGATAATACTTGGCTTGTATGCAATTCTATGGGGAAAGGAAGATGAGAAAAATAAAAGGTTGCTGGAGTCTGCAAAATCTGATCAAGACCAAGTTCTGGAGATTAAACCAGAAAAGTAATTAGGATGTCTTCATTTCAATTGAAAAATGCACACATATTTGTCAATGTAAGTTATATCATTATCATGTTCATCCAGATTAATTAACTATACCAGTTTAACTTTGCCTAATTACTCATTGGCTAGGTCTCTTGTGCCACTTCAATGTACTCTTCCATATCCAACCAACTACTACTGATTGATATTTTATAATTTTATTACAAATATATCTACTGTTTTGCCCACTGTAAAAATATTAATACTCTTTTTACACTCACTTGTTATTTTTCGTTTACACGCGGCAAGTTGTTATTGGTTAATTAATATTATTCATATTTCTAAAAATATTATTCTTATAAATATTATTCCCAAGATTCCTTGCAAATTAATTTCTATAATTACAGAAAATGAACATCACAATACTGGAGTTTCAAAAATGAAATTCATGCTATTACAAGTCTTTTTTTTTTAATTGAAATTCATTGTTAACAAAATAATACACATTTTATTATTATTCATTAACAATATAATTATTAATGTATTACAATTTTTTTTTACTCCTCCGTCATTTTCTTCATACCACAACCAGACTTTCACCATTGCCAATAGGAAGAAAAGAAAATAAATAAAATAAACATTAAAGTAATGTAAACCACCTTTTTCAAATGAAAAGATTTTAAGATAAAATTGAACTTCATAACAAAATAAAATTAATGTTTTGCCGTTTTAATTTTAAAAGTTGAGAAGAATATTTATTCAAATATTAATTGTTGAAAATGAATACCCATTTCTGAATATCAAGCACATATTAATTGTTGAAATTAAATTTTCTAAGAATATTAATTAATTGATTGATTGATTTAAAAAGAAATTTCAACTTTTTTTTTTTTTTTTTCGTTTGAAAAAAATTGAAAAGTTCACTTTCTTTTACCACAACACCTTCAAATAACCAAAAAAAAAAAAATTATAATATTAAATATTTGAATATTAATTTGTATTAAAACTCATACAATATATTATAATATTAAATATTTGAATATTAAATTGTATTAAATTGGACCATTGGAACCAAGGGTGGTTGAAGCTCTAAGTCTACGAGAAGCTCTAAGCTGGATCAAGTCAAAAGGTATTTGCAATGTTGAGTTTGAAACTGATGCTTAAGTTGTGGTACTTGCCTTAGCTGATTGTGATAAGGATAGCTCTTATTTTGAGTTAATTTTACAAGATTGCAAACTCTTGTTGAGTGAAATCTGTAATGCACACATTGTGTTTGTTAAAAGGCCTGCAAACATTGTAGCTCATAGTCTAGCAAGAGCTGCTGATTCTCTGACTGGCTGTAATGAGTGGACTTGGGCTCCACCACATTTTATCATTGATGTATTAGTTGCTGATTATTCTTCTTAATGAAGTATTAACAAGTTTAAAAAAAAAAAAAAAAAAAACTCATACAATATAAGAGTTAATTATAATTTTTTGAAAAACAATACATCTACAAAGTATTATGAATATACAATTTTTTTCTTCAAATGATTCATTTAATTTGACTTTTTCTAAAATAATAAGTTTTGTATTGAAGAGATTGTTGTAACATAAATTTAATTAAATCTTTATTTTAATTAAATAATTGTCATTTAAGTTTCAAAATCTACTCTCAACAAGTAATTTGAACAAGTACAAATTGACATTCTTTACTTCACCCACAAAAATCTTGAAATTTCATTCTATTTTCCAAATATCCATTTATCAATACTTTATTATGATGAGATAAAGTGTTTCTTATTATTTATAGGATGATATTATTGTCAGAGCTAAATTTATTATAACTAGAGCAAATTAATTTTTAAATTCTTACATTGACAATATTAACTTTTACTTATCTTTTAATTAAAATTTTCTTAAAATAATCTTCTCATTAATTATCATATTACATTAATTAAACTTTTCAATTTTTTTCCTTTAAGTTATTAATTTCCATAATTATATTTTAATTTATATATAATATTATTCTTAAAATAAAAATATTAAATCCTTATAAAAAAAAAAACCTCTGTAGTATTAAAATATAGATTACATTAACTATAAAATTATAAAAAATAAATATATAATAGCATAAACTCATATATTAAAGTATAAAAATGCAAATATATAAATGTTATGTCATTAAACAAATTTTAAAGGTGGTGAATCAAAAATTTAGACAGTTTCAAATTTTTTCATATTTTTTTTTTCTTATTTGAGTATTTCTTCTTTTAAATCATGTTTGATAAAATAGAAAATTTGATTTTAAATGTTAAAATTTTATTTTCTATAAGAATAAAAAAAAGTCACTTCAATTTTTAAGATAATTTATTTTTGTTTATATTGGAAACTTCGAACAATTTTATATTTTTGTTTTGTTTGAGTATGTGTTGACAAATTAATTTTTCTTATAATTTGCAATTTTGTAATAAATTAAAAATTATATTTGAATTTTTGTCAATTAGATATGGTTTGGTTGGTATTCTCATCCCCTTTAAAGGTGTGAGAAGTGAGAGATCTCAGGGTCTCTCAAACTACAGAAAGTTATCATCAATTTGATGAGAAATGTTAAAAAGGAGGAATATCCCATGTTGTGTGGCCTATAATGTTATTTCGGTCCATTGAACCTTCCTAGTAAAAAAAACTATATTTGAATTTTATGTAAAAAAATTACATGGAAATTAACTTAAAAAAGAAGTAAACTAATGATAATTAATGAGAATATTTAAATATTATATGAGGAAGTCTTAATTAAAGCATACAAAAAGTTAATATTGTCTATACAATAATTTAAATTTTAAATTGCTATAAACATAACGAATTTAGCTCTGACAATAACGCTATCCTTGTTTATATTGTTATTTTATTGTTTTCATTTTATTATTGTTTATTTTTATTAAAATTAGGGTAAAATATTATTTAGTCTATGAGATTTGTCTTAAATAATGACTTCGTCCCTGTAATTTAAAAAAGTCAATTTTTAATTATTGAGATTTGATTCCGTTACACTAAATAGTCTTTTCGTCTATTTTTTCAGTAAAAATATATAAAAAGTCTAAAATACCCTTCATTTGTTATTAAATTTTCCATGCCACCAACTAAATTCAAGAACTAAATCAATTTCTTTCTTCAATTTCTCTCTCTCAAATCCCTATTTAAACAAATAAATTTGGAGAAGTCCATCTCAAAGAGAACCACCAAGTATTCAAAGTAATACCCAAATAGATTTACCTATTGCAAAATGGATATGGATTTGGGAGAAGTCCATCTGGGTTTTCAATAATTTTTTTAAAATCTTATTATTATTATTTATGTTTGTATTTATTGTATAGTTAAAAAAAAAAAAAAAAAATTGTTTGTCTTTGCTGGGTTTGGGTGTTTTCTTGGATTAATTATTATTAATGGTATTAATTACCAGTTGAAGATGATGATGCTATTAGAGAAGAGAATGAAGCTTCCAGGCATGAAAATAGCTGCTGATGATTAGAAATTTTAAGTATTGTTATGTAAAGATTCGACATTCATCCATCCATACGCAATCTCCGCTTCAATTTTGATATATAGTTGGACCTTCTAACCATTTCAGGATGACAATCAAAGAATGGAAAAGCCATAAAATTTGCCATTGCGTGAGTTACAACGTTGATCTCAAATATTCTTCTCCCACCCAAATAGAAATATCTATCCCAAAGCAAAAGAAGGCCAACTGCTACATAAACTTGATCTCTAGAGGCTTCTCTTTTTTCGGCAAGTTCATCCATTATGAGCTTTGGAGCTTCTTATATGAATCTTACTCATTCCCTTTTCTTGAAAGTTTGTTAATTGTTAATTTTGCAGGGATCAATTGTTGTGGTGGAGGACACAGCCATATATATGGTTTGGGAGGATATTTTGGTATTTAAAATTATTTTTTTTTATTAATTTTTTTGATGGAAAGTTATGGAAAATATGGACAAAAAGACTATTTAGTATAACGGAATCAAATCTCAAAAATTAAAGAGTAACTTTTTGAAACTATATGGACGAAATTATTATTTAGTAGGAGACGTGTAATTAAAAGTAATGAGAAATTTTCTTTAATTGAAAATTTAAATCAAAATATAGAAGATTAGAAATTAAAATAAGAGTTTCACAATTATGAGATGTTAGATTTGCTCGAAATCGAAATGTCATTAGTACTAAGATTGATCTTCTTGATGAAAAAGTGATTTTTTTAATACAATTTTTTTTATTATTTTAAGTTAAAGTTATTATGTTAGATATTTATTTGCATAATTTTGTTTTGTTTGAAAATTTATAATCGTTGGATTTATAATTGGCATTTTAAGTGATAGCACATTTGTGAAAAGGAAAAAGAACATTCAAGAGATCTTTGCTTGAATCTTCTATGAAAAAGCAAAAAGGTATCTATGTTGTTATATTAACAAAATATTGAGACGAATATTTTAAAATAAAAAGTTATTACTTGAACCATTTATTTAAAATAAAAAGTTATTCATTTATTTTATTATTGGAATATTTGATATTATTAGATAGTTAATATTTTTTTTGTATTGTGCTATTTTTATTATATATTTTCAGAAAATTTATTTTTATACTATTATTACTATTATTAAATCAAATTGTAATTTTTATACTATTATTATAAAAATTGTCATTTTACTTGCCTTGATTATGTATAATTTATAGGAAACCAAATCTTAAGGAAACACTAAATTTCCATACAAAACCATCATTACATTTCAATTATTATAGCTTATTAAATATACCTTTAATTGAATATGATTTTCATCTCTACATGTTGTTTTATTGGAATTTGCCTTGGGCCAACCAATATTAGTAGACAAAATTTTACCAACTTCTATCATGTAAATTGGCAAAAATATGATCTAAAATTTAAAATGGTGTTGCTTACTATGGCTGAGCAAATTTCAGTCTAATCGAGGAGTTTGAAAATCTTCAGTATTGGATCGAACTTTAGAAATTTGGATTTGTGGAGAATTGGAATCAGAATCGAAATAAAAAATCTCCGTATTGTATTGTCCTGAAAATTTTAGAACAATATAATTCAGGGATCAGATATTTCGGTTTTGATCCAATCCAATCTAATGAAATACGGAGATTTGAAGATCTTGAAATATATATATATATATATATATATATATATAATTTGTTAATTTATATGATAAAAAACAATCAAAACCCAAAATTTAAAAAATATAATTATTGTAAAAATATATAAATATAATTATATTAATATTTTACTTAATTCAAATAATTTTAATCTTGATTTATATACTATTTAAAACTAATAAATAATTTCTTATAAGTTATAATCACTTTCTAACTTTTTATACAAAATATTAGCCTGTTACAAATAATTTCTTATTGATAATGTAATCCAGAGATGTTAATTAATAAAAAAATATTTTTAGAAATTAGAATATTAGATACTAACAAATTTTAATCTAAAACTTTATTAGTATCACACAAATATAATTACAATTAAAATGACAATATTAATGTACTTATATACTAATACATCATATTTTTTTATTATTACTCATTGATTAATCATAACATATATTAAAAGTTTTTTTTTTTAAAAAAAAACATATATGTAGTGAATTTAAAATATTTAATTGTAATATATAGTTATATCTTAGTATTATTAAAATTTAATCCACATTATATTACTAATTTTTCATTAATACATATTTAATGAACCTAATATTTTTAAGTAAATTATATAAATATCAATAGTTATATTAAATTGAATTGAGATATATACATTTATAATCATAGATTTATAATTCATCTAAATTTTGTTTTGATATAATTTTGATATAATTTAATGATTGGTATAATATTATGTATAATCTTATAATTTTTGTGTTATCTATACATTATTCAATTACCACTACTTATATATTATAAATAAAAAAACTAAAAATTTCGGTTATTTCAATCCAATTCAATTCGGTACAATTCGATCCAGTTCCCGGTCCAGATATACGTTAATCCAGAATCGTACAAAAACATTTCACTCGATTCAGTTCGGTTCAGAAAAAGTCAAAAAATCAACAGTTCAATTCGATTCTTAATATTTTCAATCTGATTATTCAGTTCAATTCAAAATTTTTAATATCCACACTCAATTATTGCTTACATGTATTTGAAAATTTGCTATTTCAAAATAAACACATAGCGCAACTATGAGAAACCATTAATTTATTAATCCACTTCAAAGTACTTTGAAGTTTGAACATTATTTTAAGTTTTAAATTGAAATTATTGAAAATCACAAATTCAGAGCAAATTTAAAAATAAAATTAGCCTTATAAGCAAAAAGTTGCTGTGGTGTAGTGGTTATCACGTCAGTCTTACACACTGAAGGTCTCCAGTTCGATCCTGGGCAGCAACATCTTAATATTATTTTTTTTTTGTCATCAGATAGAATTCTTATTTTTTTTACACACTGGTTAGTGTGATTAGAATTGAGTTCTAATCTGATTTTGAAAATTGCGTGTTGAATTATTTTTTATTATTTTTTTAAAATTTTAATTCCTTTTAATAGACTATATTTCACTTACAGAAAATAATTTTCTGTTTTTAAATAAAGCTAATTTTATTTTTATTTTTCATGAAAACTTAAAAAACGCGTTCATTTCAAAAAAAAGTTTCTATAATTAAGAAATATTTAAATTAAAGATTCTTATTTCTTTTATTTCTTAATACATGTTACTATTGAACTTTCAATTAATTCATTATTGAAAAGTATGGTAAAATAATTTTTTAAACAAAGTGTATTATATATATTTAAAAAATTATATATGCAAGATTTAAAATATAGAAAAATATAAACTATTAAAACAAAAAGTAAATGAAGAAAAAAAAATTGTCCAATGCACATTGAAGTCATTAAAGCTATGGTTGAAAGTAAATAATAAACCAATAAGGTGTACTTCGTAAACTTTTTCGCGAGCTGGAACACAGATTATAATTAATAAAGAAAATTATGAGCTGAATCTTTGAAAAATTAATTTTTTTCAAATTTAGGCATGACTCATGAACATGTCTAATGGTTTGATTGGCCTTTTCATCCCTTTAAAAGTGTGTGAAGTAGAAAATTTCAGATTCAAGTTTCTCATGTTGAAAAATTTTATGGGATATTTCATATGCACAGCAGAAGCAAAAATTAATAAATAACCAACAACAAAAACAATAAGAATTTTACGTGGTTCGATTTCTCAATAAACCTACATCAACGATCCACAAGGGATAATTCATTATAATTCTTATAGTTACACAGTATAATTTTTGGACGGAAAAAAATTATAAACCCTCTCACACACAACACCCAATAACCCAGTACACTCTTACTCACAGTGAACAAGAATTAAAGAAATGTAGGATAATTTTTGAACAGACAAAAATTATCAAAACCCTCTCACAAATATTTAGAAGCCTCTGTTTCTTTTCTCTCACTTACATAAAACTTTTTATCTTTTTTTTTTTTGTGTGATCTTTTGTGTTTTTAAAGAGGAGGGGAGTGATTCTTTATATAAGCTCCCAACTCAATCCTTTTGTCAAATATGTAGGCACCGACGGTGCCTACATATTTGACTCTCCCCTCCCCTTTTTTTTTTTTTTTAACAACTATTTTTATTTTTATTAGGCTGTGGGCCCTCCATGTTTGAGGGACTCACACCTACTTAATAAATCTCCCCCTCACTACAACATGGAGGGTTTCATCATGACTGCAACTTTGTCAGTCTTTTCCATGAGTATGAGTCTCTTCATGCTCCCCCTCGAGTAAGAGTTATCTACACTCTGAGATTTAATGGTCTTTTTAAAAACCGGTTTACAGAGCTCCTCCTTTTCGGCTGATGTGGAATTAGTACTCTGCTTCAAAATTTCACATACATCAACCTTGTTAGAAAACTGAACTCTCTTTGTATTTTTCTCGATTTTCTTCACTTTACTGCTTTCTGTCTGTAAAAGGGAATGACCATTCAGATAACACATATTTTTCCCTTTCTTCCTACCTTGCATTACCAAACTACCTCATCTATATAGTTTACATATTTTTCCAATACCAACATATTTGTATCCATGTGACGTCAGCTCTCCTAGTGAAATTATGTTTGCTCATGCAGCAGGTACAAATTTCACACTGAAAATATTTTTGACAGCACCATTGTGGACTTTCAGGCGAACTCTCCCAACGCCTTCAATCTTCAACTTCAATTTGTTTCCCACATTGATGTAGCCAAATTCTCCATTAGTATGTAAAATATTAAATATAACTCGATCTCTGCAAATGTGCACATCAAAAGCATAATCCATCACTCAGTTAGAATTGTTCTCACCAGAGCAACTACTAACATCTTCACCTTGTACTAGGTAGAATTCATCATCAGACTCATCACTGGTTTGACCACATTAAACGAATCATCATCATCAATATTCAGCTTACCTTTCATCTTCTCTTGCAGCTTCTTAAGACTCTCAAGTCTTCTTTAAGCTTCAAGCAACGATGTTGTATGTGACCAGTCTCTCCACAATAATAGCACTCCATATTGCTATAATTTCTCAGCCAATATTTTGATCTATTCCTGTGATCACCTCTCTTTTTATTTTGATTCCTCCCTCTCTCACTCTTCTCAACTAGTGTTATGCCCTCTCTTTCAATTGAAGTGCTCTCACCCTTCATCATCCTCTCATTTTCCCTTAACACCGTTGTAACCTCAATCAATTTCAGTGTGGATTTTCTAACACACACTGTTTGTACCAACGGTTTGTAGGATTTGGACAATGACACAAGCAAGAGTAACGTCTGCTCCTTATATTCAACTTTTTCACCAGCATTATGCAGCTGGCACACTAACTGATTAAATTTATTGATGTGGTTATGGAGGTTTTCTCCTTCCTCCATCTTGAGCGAATACATCTCCATTTTCATGAACAATCGGTTAGTCAGAGACTTTGACGCATATATCTCCTCCAATTTGTCCCATAACCTTTTGGGTGACGTCTCCTTAATCACTTTAAATTTTACTTGTGAGGCAAGTGCTAACCGGATGGTGCTCACCGCCTTCTTTTGGATAGTCTTCCATTCGCTCTCAGTTATACTTGCTGGCTTTTCTTCATCCAAAGCCGAATCAAGATCTTATTGCATCAAAAGATCCTGAATAGTACTCTGCCCTAGAGTAAAATTACTCTTTCCATCAAACAAAGGGGTTGTATACTTTAGTGTACCTTCCATGATGTCTAGAAACGCCTCTGTTGAGAACACCTTTCACCAAGGTAGCACTAAATAATCCAAATTTAAGAAAATCAAGCTCAAAAATGGAATCAACACGTCAAATTTTTTGTGAAATTGACCTCTTCAAAATTTTTACTGCGGGACCTGGTGAATAGTAACAATAACAGTATGTTGCTACAATAACCGTATGTTGCTATATCAACTGTATGAACAGTTCCATATGAACAGTACCATATCCTGCTACAGTTCCTTGTTATGTACGTTACTATTTGTTTCCTGTTACTGTAATGGTAACATGCAAAAATAAATTTTGTATGGTTACTATTCATTTAATTTTTTGTTTTTTATACATGTTCTCGAAATGGATTGCACCAAAAAATTTCTTATATTTTTCTCTTCCTTGTAGTATATCTCTTTTCTCAAAATATGATACTACCCCGAACAGCAGTCTCACTTCAGTCCCAATAAAATTTCTCTCTACTCCAAAATAAGAATCATAAGCTCTGATATCACTTGTTGGAAAATTTTATGGGATATTGAAAAATTTTATGAGATATTTCACACACACAACAAAAGCAAAAAGTAATAAATAACCCACAACAAAAACAATAAGAATTTTACGTGATTCGATTTCTCAATAAATCTACATCCACGATCCACAAAGGATAATTCACTATAACTCTTATAGTTACACGGTACAATTTTTGGACGGACAAAATTATAAACCATCTCACACACAACACCCTTTAATTCAGTACACCCTTACTTACAGTAAACAAGAATTAAAAAAATGTAGAATAATTTTTAGACGGACAAAAAATTATCAGAACCCTCTTACAAATATTTAGAAGCCTCTGCTTCTTTTCTCTCACTCACACAAAACTCTCTCTCACTCACATAAAACTCTCTATCTTTTTTTTTTTGTGTGATCTTTTGTGTTTTTAAAGAGGAAGGGAGGGAACCTTTATATAGGCTCCCAACCTCCCCTTCCCTTTTTTTTTTTTCTTCTTTCTTCAACAACTATTTTTATTTTTATTAGGCTGTAGGCTCTCCATATTAGAGGGACCCACACCTATCTAACATCTCAAATCATAAAGAGTTACCATCAATTTGGTGAGAGATATTAAGGGGGAAGATTATCCTCTCTGTTATATAGTTTACAATATTATTTTAGCCACTTGGATCACTTAGTATAAATAAAAAGGTAAATAATAAACAAAAAAATATATAAAAAGCAACTAAAATGCTTTTGCTGGGAATTGAAGGCAGTTTAGTATTTTTTTATAAAGGAAAATCTGTAAAACATTTTTAAGTTGTTTTCTAAAAGTTTGTTATATTTTGGAAAATTAGAAAATTTGTTTTCTGGTTTCCATTTAGAAAATTATCACATTTGAACTCCTAATTCTATTTTCCAGTTTTTTTGGAAAATTTTTCTAGAAAACAAACTTTGTTTTTTGCAAGTATTGGGTAGGTGGTTGATGGCCCTGTGAAGGTGGGGGATATTTGGGAAATGGCGGACGCTTATGGTGAGGTGGCGGCTGCCTGTACCATGGTAGAGGACGACCATATATCTATGGTCTAAGCGGTCTGCTGCTTTATGTGGTGTGACATATCTCTCATCACTAGGAGGAGATCTGTTGATGGTAGCCAAAGGAAGAGTATTGCCTCCAACTACAACCACCACTAGTAGCAAATGAACACAAAAAGCAAGCATCTTCATACTAGCCTAGTGAAGAGATTTCATTAGTAATTCGCAAAGTGCCAAAATAAGTGATCAAATTAGGGTTTAAATAGATCCTGAGCACCTTGTCATTCAGTTAGGGTTTCAGTTATTTTGGGGCTCAAGCACATGATTTTTTATCCAAAACATGCAAAGGTGGTAATGCTCTTTGCTTCCACGTCTACTCGGTAATGAAAGCTAGCAACTTGGCCTTAATTCTTAAATACACTTGACAGGAGAATGACTTTTTATTCCAGGGCTCTGAGTGCAAGAAAGATTATGGAAGAATAAAATAATGGAGATTGGAGGTTATGGACATACAGCACACTTTTTACATGCTATGCATGCGTTTCTTTGAAGAAGAAAGATCACACAAAATCTGAAGTTTAAAGAGTCTTGGCCTGGCATGGGAAATTGATGACTAGCTTTAGACCAATAACCTATAATCCAGCACTACATCAAAATGGTTGAAGAACCTAATGATGCCATTTTCAGGATCCATCAAAAAATAATTCTTGTGAAAAAGAAATCTTTCAATGGTGTATCACTGCAGTCATTTACAGCAAAAAATGTATTTACACCAGCATCATAATTTCCGTGAGAAAACTTAAGAAAACAAAAGAAAAGAAAATTCTGGCCTTTACCGCTGCACTAAGAGCAGTTAGCTCCAAACTAAGAATTACGAGAGTGTTCCTCCAAAACACAATACTTTCGACAAATGACTCCTACCCTCGACATGAGAGACATTACCCTCTTGGCAACACCTCAAACTTGGAGTTGTGCCAGGATTTGAATCTTCAAATGCTTCTCCTCATACACAGATGGACAGAAGAAAGCTCTGAAAGGATGGTGTCAACAAATCAGCAAAATGACAAGTAAATGAATGCAGACTCTATAAATGCAACATGAAAAATTATTATAATCTCTTTCCAAATCCAATAAAAATTACCATGGGTATTTCTCGCAACATCACCTTTGCAGATATCCAATTCTGTAGGTCCTTTTTATTACAAACATATGAAATACTCATACTACCATTTTCTTTCTTTCCACAAACAATAATAATAAAAAAAAAAGATAAGCATTTAAACTAGAGTTTCAGAATTAATTTCTGCCTTGCCTTTTAATAGCCAAAGTTACAATATGACTGCCAAATAACTGACAATTTACTTGCTCATAATCTAATCAATTCACGAACTGCAATACATCTTAGAAACAGAAAACCAATTGGTTTTTATCATGTCGCTTTTCGTGCAAATGAAAAATGATAAGTATTAGTGAACTGTCACACTAAAAGATGCAAGATAGGTGCACTAGAACATGGACAAGCAAAGGTGCTAGCAATAGTGATAAAGGAGGTGGTACAGTAGTAATAGTGGGTACTGCTGGCAATAATGAATTTGATGGTGGACATGTTACCATAGGCAAGG
This sequence comes from Vernicia montana, assembly GCA_949750685.1. NCBI lineage: Eukaryota > Viridiplantae > Streptophyta > Magnoliopsida > Malpighiales > Euphorbiaceae > Vernicia > Vernicia montana. The sequence goes on along the minus strand of CATKHJ010777066.1, from coordinate 10,720 downwards.
AGATATGATTGCTGGTGTTATTATAATAAATCTACTGTCATAATAAAGCATAAAAAACAATAATGTATGCTTAAGAGTTCAGATATAACCCCTACAATGGTGGCAGTGACAATGAAAAAATAAGAAAAGCATAAGAAGTGAAAGTAATGGATAAGATGAGAGTGGATGCGCTGGGAAAGTCAGGAGATTTTGATTGTAATTTTAGAGTAGTATTGGCTATAGCAGATAGGATAGAGATATGTCAGATCCAGCCACTACCATAAATAAACATGGAGATGATGATAGCAGTAGCAACTAATGGCGATACCACTGGTCAGAAGCAATAAGCTCTTTGCGTCTTCACTTCACTGCAAATGAGTGTTTTCAATGTCCATTATTGAAAGTAAAACGATTTCTTTTGAATTATATTTATCTTATTGCTCCACTATTTCCAAAGCAGGAAAGCATTATCATTATGCCAAGTAAATACAAACAATAGCGAAGATATTCCAATAAAAAAAATTTTAATTGTTTCACTATAACGCTAGTAAATTAGGTATACAAGTTTGGTTTTTTAAATAAAGTAATTCTTCAAACAGTCTTTTAGCCAACCACTAACCAAATAACCATTTGTCTCAAATTATCAAGCAAAATTCAGTTGCAAAAGTCATCCTATTTACTCCAAACACTTTCTACAACTCAACTCAGCCTTAAGTTGTAGAAAATGTTTGGTGTAAACAGGATGACTTTTGCAACTGAATTTTGCATGAAAATTTAAGACAAATGATCATTTGGTTAGTGGTTGGCTAAAAGGCTATTTTGAATAATTACTTTATTTAAAAAACCAAACTTATATAACTAGCATTATAGTGAAACATTGAAAATTTGTTTTTATTGGAATATTATTGCTATTGTTTGTATTTACTCCAAACACTTGCACTTTTAAAAAAAATATATCCATTCAACATCCATTTCATTCATAGCCTATGAGCAAAGAAAATGAGAACATAATATAAAATGGAAAATTACGCAGCCCAACAATAAAAAAGAGTAGAATCGCACAAAATACAAGACTGGTACAGTCCTAATGCATCGGAAAAAAAAAATTATTTATCTATGTTGTTACATAGAAAGGAAGACACTTTCATCTTTCAGAAATAACTAAAGAAAATAGATTTTGTGATATGCAAGATGAAAATCATTTACCATCGATGATCACCAAGTAAATAAAGAAAAATCCATTGCATTAGACTTACGTTAGTAATTGTAAGCCAGAATCATGATAGCAAACATGTCCTTTTCACATGAATTTGGACTTCCTATCTGCAGGCTTAAGTATTTGGAAAGAGCACATTAAGGTCTCATCAACACTCATCATTGCACCAGCATTATCAAATTCACCACAATAGTTGGGAGCAGAAAATATTGTAACAAGCTGCCTGTCTGCAAAGAATTCATATCCATCCTCAACAACCTGAAAAAGAAAAAGAAAAAAGAAAAAAAAAAAAAAGGCATCGTGGTAAACTGATTCAGCTATAAAAATGATAAAAGCAAGCTTGCTTCACCAACCTGATGGGCACGACAAACAAGGTCCATATCATTATTTGTTAAGAATTCTGACACCTTATCTGGCCCAAAGGTGTATGATACCCCTCGGTCATTTATTCCCCAACCTTTAATATCCCTACTAGGATCAGACCAAAGTAAATCACAAAGCAACCCAGAATCCGGAACATCAGTTGGACGGGGTAAGCTTCTAATTTGATCCAAACTTGTTAAATCAGGGGAAAGCCCCCCATGCATGCACAATATTTTGTCATCTATAAGAGCAGCAACCGGAAGACAGTTAAAACAATCAGTAAAGATTTTCCAAAGTCTCACATTGAACCGGCGTTTACATTCATCATAAAATCCATAAATTCGATTAATAGATGCAGACTCATGATTTCCTCTTAAAAGAAAGAAGTTCTCAGGGTACTTGATTTTGTAGGCAAGTAAAAGGCATATTGTTTCCAAACTCTGCTTGCCACGGTCTACATAATCACCTAGGAATAAATAATTAGCACTAGGAGGAAAACCCCCATATTCAAAAAGCCTTAAGAGATCAGAATATTGCCCATGAATGTCACCTGGAAATAAAAAGAAAAACTCCTTATTGAGGTTAACTAAAAAACAACTCAAAGGACAAAAATTTATATATATATATATATATATATATATATATATATATATATATATATATATATATGCATTCTTTTCATACATGCAAAAGGTGAGAATTGCAGTTAGCAAGCCGCATATAATTATTATGATTTATTTAAATTACACCAAAAGCTAAGCTGTTCCTCAATCTAGGAGAACATTTAACATCAATAATAAAGTCATACCTAACACATGAAGCAGTGAATTCCAATAAAACACTAAAAACCACACAGTTAAAATTTTATTTTGAAACTACTATTAAAACACATCATCATGGAATCTTGGCAAATTAGAATATCTTATTAATGGAACCCTAAGAAATAAAACGAGAGATATGATGCAGCACCAATGATTACCAGAAATTTTCTTCCTCACGGTGATCTCCGTTCCATTGTCCATGCTCCTCCATTCCAAAACCTATGGCCAAATGTTTTGACAATTTTAGAGGTAATATACATCAAGAATGATGTTTACCTGTCAAGTGAAATCTTTAGCAGGATGTTGTGGATCCTATCACATCTACTGTTCAATAGCTAGCAACCTATGCTAATAACAGTTAGGGTCCATTTGAATAGATGATCATTTAAAATGAATATGAATTTTTTTGGATTTAATTTTTCAGTGTAATATCATAAAAAAATATACATGGTGTCAAATTCCAAATACTCAATTATTTCAAATGACTAGCTATCCAAATGAACCATTAGGGAATTCTGAAATTTACTCATGTTTATCAAGAATTTGTAGGACTCAATTCCCTCAACACGCATCCCATATGTTTTATGCCATGCCTTCTACTTCTGTCTCTAATTTATTATTGTCATAGAGACCAGTTTCCACACAGATAAGCCATTGCTATAATATGTTTGATAGAATTTAGATCATCAAGAACCAAAATTACACTACCAACACAAAGGAAAACCTCAAGGTGGTTGCAAAAGGACAAGCCCCTCAATGACAAACATATATCCATAATGGAACCTAGCTTTCTTAAAATATTTTGAACCAGCCACTTTGTTAGGGAGCTGAATTAGCAGTAGAGACTTATTTTGGATAGTTTGGTTTAGTTATTTATTATTCTATTACTCCTTGTATTTTCCCATATATATCTAAGAATGAGGGAATCAGCTTCTTTGTTCGAATGGATAGTTATCTAGTCTTTGCTTTTGTATTAAGTGGTTTAAAAAAGTTGTAGGTTAAGGAATTAATCAAGCAGAATTTTCAATAAGGTTTGAGTTTCTAAAACTCAGAGATTGTAGAGTTCTCACAAACAAACTCTAAAAGATTGTAGTGAGTCCTAATTCTAATTTTAGGTTCAATCAAATAGACTCATAACTAGATCATAAGCTTGAGACCATAACATTTGGTACTAGAGCCAAAAGTTATAGGTGACTTGTGTGGGTTATAGCAACAGTTTGAGACCTTCATGGTAATGTATCAAGAAGATTAGAAGACAAAGCAAGGATAAAGCTGAATGGGAAAAGGTAGATTGTTTTGAGACTAGATATCAGGAATTGTTAGCACAATTTAAGGCTCTTGCCAATGATTTGGCACCCTCTAGATTGGAAGGACGAGACACCATGACCACCAGTATTAATTAGAGCTAGAAAGACCAACAAGGAGGGAAAGAGAATGTGGAAAGGGGAAATTGTGTACCTCAATGCTCTAAATTGGATTTGCCTTGTTATGATGATTCTATGAATCCCTGGGTTGGCTTAATTGTTGTAAACACTTTTTTCGACATCAACATACTTCTAAAGATGAGAAGGTCAGGTTGACTTCTTTTCACTTGGAAGGGAATGTGCAGTTATGGCTCCTTAATCAGAAATGGGATTGACCAAATTTGCTTAGGAAAGATTTTAAACAACAATCTGATTTGTGTTTTGATCCTCCCATATGAAGTTATAAATCAAGCAGAAAATTGTCTATTTTGGAAGGAGTTGATGAAAATCAATTAATGAAAAAAGTAGAATTTTCAAACAAAGTTTGAGCTCCTAAAAATAAAAAATCTTAGAGCTCTCTCAAACAGGCTCTAAGAGATTGAAAAGAGAACCCTAATTCTATTTTTATATTCAATCAAATAAAACATAACTAAATCATAAGCTTGAGACCATAACAATCAGAATCAAAGCCAACCACCATTTTTCCCAGTTTGGAGTCATGCAGTGTGGGTGGTAACATTGGAATTGCAATGTTCGCCCGAGGCTAGGAAAGGCCTAGTGCTAGTGCACATTCAGCCTGTGTGGGAGCTAGGGCTGCTAAGCATGGTGGGATGTTATGATCCTAAGTGCAAGGTGTGGGACTTGGATCCCATTGAAAGTATGGGATTTCAGTGTGGGGTTCTTATGGGTTTGGACCCTCTATCCTCTTGAACTAGCCTTTGGGATGTGGTTCTCCCAAAGTTCATATCACACTGCCAATTTCAACACTTCAAGATCACCTCATCAAACCAGCCACATATTTAGAATTAACTTTTGACAGATTGCAAGAATGAAATTCCCAAGCAAAAAAGTAGGCATTGATACATATATATATTTGGGAGGTTGTTGCAAAATCTAATGAAGAACAACTATCAATCTAATAAAAAATAACTACATGCCAATCCTATGTGACAAAACATGAGCCTTTTGACAAACTAAATCTATAACATCCTAGACTACAGTAACAGAATACAATTGAACTATAGCTAGTTCATATTCATCATACAATCATTTCTACAGAAATTTAATAAAATGTGACTGCAAACAGCAAAGAATATGGCAAAGTAAAGCAAATAATTTGATGCAAATAAGTTCTCAAGGATATCACCATTTTCATCCCTATCATCTCTCTCACCTCATCATACATGTGAAGACTCATCTAAGCTGATTCCCTAGCTGGCATTGCATAGAGATTCCCTACCTCCTATTCTATCACCTTCATTCTCCATCCAATTCCATTGTCTACATAACTTTCTCTAAGTCCTTCCCATTTGATAACTTTCTCTAAATCCTTCCCATTTGATAAACTAATTTAACACCTTGAAAAATAGTAAAAAAGCCATCACTCAGTAGTGGGCACACCAAAGGAGGGGCCTATAAAGGGAACTCTAGTTGCACTCTTACCCTTCAAAATTTTCCATTATGCCTCTTGCCTGCAGCTGTTCACAAGCTTAAAACCTGTAAAGACTGACAGCCTGCCAGCCTGTCAAGACTCTTATCATTGCATAATTGCATTAGTCAAGACTTCAATGCTTTTTCTTTTTTTAACAAAATCAAAACTTTACTTTCAACACCCATAAAAACACCAGCGATCCATCTTTTTTATTATGTACATCAAATGCCAGTTTGCCCCAGTATAGAGAAAGTTTTGGATTCTCCTTACAAAAACACATAGGATAACCCTCAATAACTGCTAATTCCAATTACTTCCCAACCCCAAAATGAATCAATAACTTTTTTCTGTTTTTAATAAGGCACCTCTCACCATCCCAAACAAAAGTCACTTTCCCAATCTTAAAGACTCAAAATTTATCAAGAGAAATACCAAAACATCCCAAACACAAGTCTTTCCCAATGCCAAATGCTCAAAATTTATCAAAATTTTTAATCTTTCATATCTAATCTCTACCAAAGACTGAAAGAAAAAAAGATACCCACAAACTGAAACCGATTAAAGAATCAACAGAACGAAAAAGAACCAATTAAAGAATCAAGTTGGCAATAAAGAAAAACAAAAAGAAACAAGCAAGTGAAAAGAAAGAAGATGTACCGCAGATCTTGATAGGGGCTTCAAGCTCGAGAAGATTGGGCTGTTGAAGAAAGATTTCTCTAGAAACAGTACATAGTTGACGGATCTCATTCTCAGTTAGCTGAACCTGCTGCTGTTTGGCTGCTCTTGTTTGCCTAAAATCCAACAAACGACTGATAATATCGTCCAAAACGGCAGCTTCTATAGACGTCTGGCCTTGCTGAGCCATTGAAAATGGATCTCAAACAAAGAAACCTTGCTCAAGATTTTCAGGAAATGACAGCCAACAATAAGAGCTTTCTTTCTTTGTTTCTTTTAGCTTTCTTCTTTCTGTGCTTTCCCCTTTTTTTTTTTTTTTTTTTTTAACGTTTCTTGATTTTGAATTGGGTTGGTGCCTGGTGGTGGCCTCTTTTGGGAGAGAAAAGTACAAACAATAAATAAATGACAAATAAATAAATGGTTGTGTAACAAACAAAAAATAAATCAAATTCATAGAGGTACACACTTATTAATTATAGGTTTTATTATTATTATTATTATTTTTTTTTTTTTTTTTAATTTGACTCCAATGAAGATTACAACTTATAAATTTTAGGATAAATTACTATGCAATTCCTGAAATTTGATCAAATTAATAATTTTGTCCCTCTAATTTGCCAAATTAATAAATTAATTCCTAAAATTTTGATCTATCCAATTAATTGGTCATTTCGTCTAAAATTTTTAATTTTTTCCATTAAAATCAATAAAAAATTAATATTTTTATATTTTTAATCAATAGGTTTTCTTTTTTCTTTATATTTAATTATTTTTTAATTAAAATTTAAGAAAATCCCAATAAATTTTTTTATATTTAATTAATTTTTTAATTAAAATTTAAGAAAATACCAATAGATTTTTTTTCGTATTTAATTAATTTTTTAATTAAAATTTAAGAAAATACCAGTAGATTTTTTTTTATATTTAATTAATTTTTTTAATTAAAATTTAAGAAAATTCCATTAGATTTTCTTTTTTATCATATTTAATTAAGTTTTTTAATTAAAATTTAAGAAAATCTCCGTAGGTTTTCTTTTTTTTATATTTAATTAATTTTTTTAATTAAAATTTAAGAAAATCTCAATAGATTTTTTTCGATATTTAATTAATTTTTTAAATAAAATTTAAGAAAATCCCAGTATGTTTTTTTTCCATATTTAATTATTTTTTTAATTAAAATTTAAAAAAATCTTCGTAGGTTTTCTTTTTTTTATATTTAATTAATTTTTTAATTAAAATTTAAGAAAATCTCCGTAGGTTTTCTTTTTTTATATTTAATTAATTTTTTTAATTAAAATTTAAGAAAATCCCAATAGATTTTTTCCATATTTAATTAATTTTTTAAATAAAATTTAAGAAAATCCCAGTATTTTTTTTCATATTTAATTATTTTTTTAATTAAAATTTAAGAAAATCTCCATAGGTTTTCTTTTTTTTATTTTTATATTTAATTATTTTTTTAAATTAAAATTTAAGAAAATCTCCGTAGGTTTTCTTTTTTTTATATATTTAATTAATTTTTTTAATTAAAATTTAAGAAAATCCCAATAAATTTTTTTCCATATTTAATTAATTTTTTAAATAAAATTTAAGAAAATCTCAGTATGTTTTTTTTATATTTAATTATTTTTTAATTAAAATTTAAGAAAATCTCCGTAGGTTTTTTTTTTTATATATATATTTAATTAATTTTTTTAATTAAAATTTAAGAAAATTCCATTAGATTTTTTTCCATATTTAATTAATTTTTAAATAAAATTTAAGAAAATCCCAGTATGTTTTTTTTTTCATATTTAATTATTTTTTTAATTAAAATTTAAGAAAATCTTCGTATGTTTTCTTTTTTTATATTTAATTAATTTTTTTAATTAAAATTTAAGAAAATCTCCGTAGGTTTTCTTTTTTTATATTTAATTATTTTTTAATTAAAATTTAAGAAAATCCCAATAGATTTTTTTTTCCATATTTAATTAATTTTTAAAATAAAATTTACGAAAATCCCAGTATGTTTTTTTTTTCATATTTAATTAATTTTTTAATTAATTAATATTTGATGAAGTTCAATGATTAATTAATTAACTAGGTGTTGTTAATTAATTTGAATATTGGGTTAAATGAAAATTTTAAGAGTAAATGAGGAAAAATTTCAAAGGATGGAAAAAAGAGAGGGAAATCAATGTAGATTGAGAGAAATTGGGGAGGTAAATAAATGTAAAGTTTAGTTTTTTTTTTTTTTTTTTTTTTTTTTTTTTTTATATAATAATCTGATCCAAGGGTATATCAGATAATCAATTATATTAAAAGTATAAAAATATTAATTTTTTATTAATTTTAACCGAAAAACTGACAAATTTAGACGAAATGACGGATTAGTTGGACGGATCAAAACTTTAGGGACGAATTCATTAGTTTGGCAAACTAGATGGACGAAATCGTTAATTTGATCAAATTTCAGGGACTGCATAGTAATTTGCCCTAAATTTTAATATGTATTTGGATACTATAATTTTTTAATTTAGTGAGTATTATTATAGTGTATCTAAAATATTTCAGTTGGAGTTGTAACCTTAATTCTCTATCAAAAGGTTTAAAGTATAATAATTTTGATTCTTCATTGATTTTGTTTTAATTAACTTGAAAGATGTAATTTTATAATTTTTTAGATGATTTTAATAGTATTAAACATTAGTTGATAAATATAATAATTTTGTAAATAAAAATTGAGTCATTATTTTAAATTTAAGTATTAAAATTATTAATTTTAAAATAATAAAAATTAAAGAAGCGAATTTAGAAAGTTTTTTATAACCAATAAAAAAAATGTATTACTAGCCAAACTGTAATAATTTTATGGTTCGAAATATTCGAACTTTCAACTTTCAACTTCAAGACTTTTTAAAGGATTGAGAAGAGTAATCATCCACACTTGATTGTTTATTAAATACTTATTTGTATTAATAAAACTAATTAACTTTAATTTTATTTTAGTAAGATCAGAGTTAAAATTTTAGTAAGACCGGGGTTAAAATTTTATTAGAATGTTAAATGATGTTTGATAAAACTAAAAAAAAAAATTATGTATTAAATAAAATAAATAATATAATTTTTAAATTGTAAAAATATTTAAAAATCTAATCATTTATTATATTCAGTGTAAATTTTAAGTTAAAAATTTTAATTAATCACTTTAAGTGATTTTTAATTTAATTGAAACTTTTAAAACAAGCGTTACCAAATAATTTAAAAAGATCAAGTGCTGAAATTTTTAATTTTAAATACTAAATGGCGTTATTAAACATCACTTTATAACTTATTTTTACATCACAATCAAATAAAATTCTTTTAGTTTAGTTTTACAATTAAGACTTTTTTTTTTATTATTTTTTATTTCTAATGTCAATAATGATTAAGGAGGTAAATACAAATTACTTGTGAGTTATTCATATTTAACTCATGAAATATTTGAATTTTAATCTATTTTAATGTAATTAAATTTGAACTCAAATACTGAGTTAGCAATTCATAGTTGAATAAAGTATTTAATTTTTATATATATTTAAAATAAATTATATAATTTTTATAAAACTATATATTATATTTAAATATTTAAATACAAAACTTATATTTTACCATTTTAAATGCTAATTGTAACAATGTCGAGGCAGTTTGATGCATGAGCTGTTCCTTCATATGAGGAGGAGTTGGATGTGAATTGGATTGATCTGTTAACAAGATTCTTTATAAGCTACATATAACTAAGTTGTGGATAAAACTATTTGTCATTTACCTTTAATATACAACAAGTTTCGATGTTATCCATTTTACAAGTTGTGGACATCCAACAGCTAATGACAAATTCTAGTGGAAGACAATGTTTTTGTTGTTGTTGTTTTTTTTTTTTTTTCTTCAAAGATTTGGTATTCAGAGCTGTTATGGATTCTGACTAATCCATATTCGAATCGAACATGATCATATGAACAATAAAACTCTTTCTCAAAAATTTTAAAATATCTGCATGCTTAGGATTTGAACATTTAAAAACATATCATGAGTATTATTGAATGATATAATGAGTTAATTTTAATCTAGCTACTTTTGGATTAAAGACATATCATTTAAGTCAGGAAATTTTTATATATGGTATCCATTTCATTTCATTCACGAAGGTAAATCAAATCATTCACTCCTTTCTTTTCAAAAAAAAAAAAAAAAAAAAAATCATTCACCTCCTTATTATGATCAAATCATTCACACCATGATCATAATCCATATAGAAGGAAATGATAACTCTATTTTCTTAAAATTATTTTACCTGTTTAAACTCAAATTTTGGTTCAGTTCTTGAGAATTTAATAATATTATTACTTATTTTGAAAAATAAATAATTCTAACAATTTACAAATAAATTATAAAATATTTTTAGTATTTTATTTTATTTTGCAGATCAAAATGATATTAATGATGCAGGCAATGATGTCATGATATTAATGATGTAAGCAATGATGTCATGATATTAATGATGTAAGCAATGATGTCATGATATTAATGATGCAAGCAATGATGTCATAATAATAATGATGCAAGCAATGATGCAAGATGGTGGAAAAAGAAGATGGAAATTTCCTATAAATAGGCATTACCTCCCCACTTTCAAATCATCAATCCTTCATCATTCAATCATTCAATCAATTAGATAGATTTATATTTTCTTAGTTTCATTTCTTTTTTTTTTTTTCATTTTGTTCAAAAAGAGAAGTTTTGAAACTCGTCT
>CATKHJ010776974.1:0-20911 GCA_949750685.1 Vernicia montana | reverse complement strand
CTATTTGAATTCTTTCTTTAATTACTTTTATTATTGGATTTAATTTGGAGAATGTGTTGCTTTCCTAGAATCCCATAAGGGCTAGAGAAAGTATCCCCTATTTTGGTTTATGTTGTAACTTTAATATTCGCTTTCTTTATTTTAATTACTTTATTGCTTATTTACTTTATTGTTTTAATTTATTCATAATTGTTCATTCATTTAAATGTTCATGAAATCTATTTTAAGTCATTGTGTATTAAACTTGCCAAACTTATTTCAAATTAAAAATAAATCGAAAACCTAGTCCCCGAATCCTCTTTGGTAATCTAGGCTAGTGTACTTTTCTATTGGACAATAAATTGGAGTCATTAAATGGGTTTTCCCTTAAATTTTCCCAAAATAAAATAAATTAAAGTGGCGACTTCCAAAACACATTTTCAAATCAATCAATCCGAACTCGAGGGTTCCATCGTGAGACCAAACCCGAATGAGCATTTCGATTCCCTCTAGCGAATCGGACCGGTGCTCGGGCGAGGCCTCACAAAGGGTAAAGTGATCTTAAACAAGGTAATGGGCCAAGGATGTTAGGGTTAAGGCTTTAGGAGGTTTGGGGTACATTGGTCCAAGGTTGTTGGGTTTAAAGGTAATGTGTTGGTCTTAAAGGTAATGGGCCAAGGATATTTGGGCTTAAGGTATTGGGTAATGATGGTGGTGCTTAGGTTAAAGGTTTGTGGGGCGAAAGTGATTGGGATAAAGGTGAGGGTGTTTGATCCTTCTTTGGTTCAAGGCTCCACTTGAAATGAATGCATTTTTTGTACATTATGAATGCCTAGTATGCATGGGAAAAAATATTTCATGAAAATTCAATTGTGCAAGGCTTTGATTATGGTACATACAACCTAAGGTCAGGTTCTAGGTTCATTATATGAAAGGGTAAGGGTAGTTGAAATAGGGTACCCATCACACTAGAGCAGCAATATATCTAACCTTAGGTTAAAGGTTTGTGGGGCGAAAGTGATTGGGATAAAGGTGAGGGTGTTTGACCCTTCTTTAGTTCAAGGCTCCACTTGAAATGAATGCATTTTTTGTACATTATGAATACCTGGTATGCATGGGAAAAAATATTTCATGAAAATTCAATTATGCAAGGCTTTGATTATGGTACATACAACCTAAGGTCAGGTTCTAGGTTCATTACATGAAAGGGTAAGGATGGTTGAAATAGGATTCCCGTCACACTAAAGCAAAAATATATCTAACCACATGTGAGTCAAGGAGCCTCGCGTGGGTCCAACGGTATGGGCGTGCTCTTTACACCTTTAAAAGGATCAAAGGATTCGTCATGAGGTGGATGATTTCGCTATTGAAAAATAGACCCAGAGAAGGTTACCCACTCGATGCTACTCACTATCCATTGTTTTCCTAGAACTAGGCTTGTAGGCAAAGAGTCTGTGCAAATGATGCATGAAAGTCACAACAATGTTAAAAGCCAAAATTTTTAACTAATTATTAGTCCTCTTTTTTTTTCTTTTTAAAAAGAAAGTTTCTTCCCAGTGGAGTCATCAACTGTGAGGCCTCGAAGGAGCACCGGTCTGGTTCTTTAAAGGGGAATCAAAATGCTCATTTGGAAAAGAACTCACGATGAAGCCCTCGAGCTTAGATTGATTAATTTTGAAAATTGATTTAGAGTCGCCACCTTAATTTTATTTTAATTGAAAAAAGATTAAGGAAAAAACCCAAATTGACTCCATTTAATATCCCAAGGAAAAAATATCACTAGTCTCGAAATCAAAAAGGACTCGGGGACTAGGTTCTCGGTTCATTTTAATTAGTTTGGCATTTAGCAAATTTGTTACTTTAAAAATTGATTTCATGAATTATGTGCAATATAACAAATGCATGGTTATGTAAACAAATGAAATAAGGACAAAATAAAAGAAAGAGAAAAATAAATTGAAGTTACAATAAAAATCCAAATTAGGGGATACCTCCTCTAGCCTTTATGGGTTCTAGGGAAGTCACACATTCCCCAAACTAATCCTAATAAAATCAATGTAACAAAAGAAATTAAATTAAAGTGAAGAATGTTATAAGAGAAAAAGTTGGTTAGTTTTAGTTGGATTCGATGCTTAGACCAAGCATGCTTGCGTATCTCTTTGAATTGGAATCAGAACCCACACAGTTGTCCCTTTTTGCAAAGGGGTTTCTTTAGTCAAACCACTTTATCATGTTTTGATTGAGTTGAGTTGATTAATTGATTGATTTTAATTGAATACTAGGTTGAATTAATTATTTCACATTTTGATTAACTAACCTAAATAAATCAATTAAGATTAAAGAATTAGGCAAATAGCCCAAAGGGGAGAAGAGAATAGTTTCAAGGAGGGAAAAATAAATAAATAATGAAAAAGAAAAGAAAAAGGGAAAGGTGATTACCTTGCACTCGTACGGCTTTGAGATGGAGGAGACTTGCCTCAATCAGTGACGGACTTGCCTCGAACAGTGAGGAACATTTGATTTTACGGGTCGACTTTGGAAGACGCAACCCAACTTACTTTGCAAAGCAAAGAGCAATAGCAATAGCAAAGCAATAATAAAAATAAAAAATAAAAATAAAAGAAAACTTTAAACTAGGGAGCTCGTTCCTTGTGGACCAAGCTTATGGAGATGGTTCGCTTGATGCAAAGGGTAATCAAGCAAGCCAAAAGATTAAGAGGTGAAGAATAATGGGTGGGAAGTCCCCTATATATAGGGTGAAGGCTGGGGAAAAGTTTCACGCACTTCCAATGTTGGATACGGTGCAAAAAGGGGTGAAAATTTGAAAAAATAGAAAATTGGTGCGAATCTGTAGAGCATCCCGGCAGATCTACAAGTGTTCCCGGTGGATCCTCAGAGACTACCGGCGGATCCGCAAGTGTGCCCTGCGGCACGACACCCTATTTTTGCTTGCTTCTTGTCCATTTTTAGCGATTCCAATTGCGTTAGGCTCCATATTCAGTCCCGAATGATCTAAGGGTAGTTTAGAGGGTGATGGATTTTGGTAATTTTTAACTGCCAGAGATTTGTCTAACCGGGTCTACGTATTACCTCAGAGAGTGTAAAATTAAGAGTTCACAAACTTATAATCAACAATAAAATAATAGATTGAACTTAGGAGAACATCTTCCTTGTTTTATTCATATAAATCACTTCATTACATAAACATCACTTATAATCCACATACTTTCTGTTACAGTTATAAACATTATAATTAAAGACTTAATACTCTATTTCTAAGTTCTAACTCTAGCTCAATACCTTCCTCATCATAGCATTCACTCTTTGACGAAGGCTATACCTTCACCTTCTAACTTCTCCAAGATTATTCTTGTGACCTTCTAAGCTAAATCCTGAAATTCACAGATGTGTGGTGAGCTGTCAACTCAGTAAAATCATAAAAATGCATCAGGAACAAAGATTTCATAAATGATTAGAATATCGAAGAGATATAATCATACAAAGCACTTTAAGAAATCCATTCAGTTGGAAGAGATATATATATATTCTTTCACATAAACTGATAAAAACATGTATTTGTGAGTCAGGTTTATATTATCAACATTACCGCAAACCTCACATCATTATCCATTAGAGATCAAATGGTAAGACGAACCACAAACCCATATGTCTTTCTAATTGTAGCACCATCATATACCATCACGGTATAAGTAATAAACTATCAAAGGCACTATGAGCTGACTCGTGTGCTCTTCATAACAATCATGGACTGCTACATGTCCAAGAAACATCTTTGCATGCCTACGAGAATACGTTTGACTTAGTTTATAGACCCGATAAGTCGAGTCACTAGTGCACTTGGTTTAATTAATACCCTCATTATTTGGGGATTCTATCAATTTAACATTCAACATATATATAAAAATAAAACTTTAAAAGAAACTTTTCATATAATTTCATTTATAAAAATAGCCCAACTGGCTTCTATTAGAATAGAACGAATTTGATTACAATCAAGACTATCCAGTTTATAATAATATAGCTTTGGTCCGAATGACCTTGCTTACAAATTGATGGCTTTGGCCCGAATGGTTTTGCCGATTTCACTTTTTGATAGAACTTACAAAGAAATATATTAATAAGTTACCCACCATAGATGATGGTAATAATATTACTAATGAAAATAATTAAAACATAGGAGGTCAGCAAAGGAATGGAATTCAACGATATGCAAGAAAAAAACTTCATCATATTGTTCATGCATTTCTACATTCCTATAATCTTACCTCAATATATATCCATCCTTGACTCTGGCTCTGCGACATTCCTCAGGTTCCTTTTCCACTCTTAATTTCTCCATCATTTTCGATGGCAGCTTCTCCAATAAAGATCAAAATCTCCACCAATGGCTCCCCAACAACTCCCTGATCATTCCAGACCAAGTGTTGCTAAAAATCTGCAAGTGTACAGATCATGGGTAAATAATAATGTATGAGTAAAGTGTCAATTCTACTTGAAAGGCATTATTAAGTACCAAAATTATAATTACACTGTTATTTAGAATATCAATTTAGTTGAGATTAAGAAGAAAATAAAAATAGGTATTAAAAGATAAATTCAATATGTGAAAAAGATGTAGGATTTAGACTTCAACAATTGATTACCTATGACTTTTTATATTTTCTAGATTGGTTTAATCTCATTGGAATTAATGATTAGATTTTCCTAAATTATATGATGTTCTCTCTCAAGACACAACACAAGTATTTATATTAACCTTATGTCTACTCTCGTGATCATAAGCAATTAACACAAACCCATTAAGTTTTATGGAAATCTTTTAATTAATCACAAAGGAGTATTCTTATCTTTAAGCAATACATTCCCTAGATCTAATATCTCAATGAACTAATATCATACTTCTACTCTTGCTACTTCACATAATATCTTTAAACATGCAAATAGTGATTAATTATTTACAAGCATTAAATTCTAAGATAAAATATTAATTCCAATAATCAAAACCAAATCAATCAAACAAAGATAGTCATAGGCAAATCAAGAGATTACATTTAAATCCTATAAAAGAAATTTAGCTACTCATAGTTAAGAAGAAAGAAACAATTAAATTAACAATCAATCTAATAGAAAATATAATAACAACTTATTATTGAATTGAAGAATAAAAATCTAGAAAAAACTCTTTTTTGGATACAGTGTGTGGCGTACACGAGCTCCAAAACTTGTCTTCTTAATCAAAATGAAAATAAAAAGAAATGAAACTAAGAAAATTTAAATATCTATATCTATTTATTTATTTGATTGAATGATACTTTAAAGGAGGAGTGGTAATGCCTATTTATAAGCAACATCCACCTTCTTTTTCCATCATCTTGTTTTATTGCCTACATCACTATTATCTTTATTGTCAACAAAAGTGGCTTGGGTTAGTCAACAAAAGTGGTTTGGGTTAATCAACAAAAGTAGTTTAGGTTAGTCAACAAAAGTGGCATGGGTTAGTCAACAAAAGTGACTTCGATTATAGCTATCTTTCATTATAACAAGAAACTCCCTCCTCCTTTGTATAACATCCCAAAATTCTCTCTATTATTCAAAATAAAATAAAATGATAAAACATGTTATAATTTATTTATAAATTTTAGAATTATTTATTTCTCTAAATAAATAATAATAATATTGAATTCTCAAGAATTGAACTAAAATTTGAGTTTAAACAGGTAAAATAACTTTAAGAAACTAGAATTATCACCAAGGCATCACTACCTAGGCTCTGATCATCATCAAGCTCAACTTTGCTCATCCTTAGGCTCACTAGATCTACCAATCTATCCTCTAGACCCACTTGGAGATTTTTTAAGAAAACTGAAAGAATCATCTACCGCTTAGGTTTTGGGTTTTATTTGTCAAATGGATATTAACTTTATAGAGAAGGTTTGATGAATGAGGTTTAAGTTTTGAATCACTTTATATTGAGTTTTAGAGAAAAACTTAGAATTTAAGCTTTTAGAAAGAGAGTTTAACCATTCAATTTTGAAACTAATAAGTTCTTAATGTCTTAAATAGAAAAGAAGTAATTATGGCTTCTGTTATGAAAATATATAAAGTCGATCAATAGTTACTTGTAGAAAAGACAATTCACATTAGAAACGTAAACTTTTATTGGAAACGAAAACTTTTCCTTGGAAAGGAAAATATATAATTAATGGTTTGTCAGAGGTAGATAACTTTCCATTTAGCTATAGTTATTCGTTTCAACATAAAATATCTAACTCCACTAACAACTCTCATTAGAAACATATGAACTCATCAGTTCGCCTTGTAGTCATCTACTGCTACTAAAGCCTTATCATCGAGTAAACAACTCATCTTCATTTTACTCAGATTAGGTTCTACCAACTCTACTTTGTATTTCTATGAACATCCTCAGCCTCGTCATTAAATTTATAAACTTGTCTTACATTCGATTCGCTCATCTCGCTGAACTGAACCTATCTGTTATCCAACTATTATTAAGTCCTTCACTCATCTGACTCTATATCAAATTTGTCTACTTGATAAATCCTCCTTATCAATTAACTCGTACATATTCCTATTCATATAATGCCTCTCATCATTTCTATCATCTCTTATGTAGTCTCGGCCAAGATCTAGCCTCGTTTATATGATTCATTCTACCTATATTCTCTCTTTTTTCACCAACCTGATACTAATGTCAAGACTCGAAATCATGTTTTGGTCCTCATCTTCATCCCAATCTCTCATCTCCTCGCGTCTATTATGATAATTAATATATGGGGTATTACATTCTCCCCTCCATACAAAATTTTCCTCAAATTTTGAAAATTATTCCCTAACTCTTTGTTATACTTATCCCCATGCGACATCATTTTGAGCTTTCTCCACTAGATTTATACTTAGGATAAGCATTCTTCCTTATATCCCCATTCTCTCTCCTTTTTCGAAGCACTCTAATTCCAACTTGATCATTATTTTCTTAACTAGTCTCATGTGATACCTTTCATCAAGTAGTTGGCAAACTATACCGCCTCCTTATCTAAAATTCTCAAGATCTATATCTTATTCTCTATTTCCTCAAGAAACTCTGTAGGGTCTTCTTCATCCTCATACTTCAAAAAGTTTCAAATTCATAAAATTCCTCAAAATAAACTTCTTTTATTGGTAGTACAATTTGATGTCTCTTTTGAATTATCAATTCAGTCAATAACTCCTTATTCTTTTAAAGTTGATCCAGCTTCTGATTTATAGCAGACATATCACTCCTTGCTTAAGTATCAAAATTCTCTCCAATTATAATCAATTCTTCTAAGACAACCTCGTCCATGTCCTTGTCAAGGAAGTATCGCAATACTATAAAGGAACCAAGAAGATCCAGATCATAGTATAATCGATACATTAATTTATACTTAAAAGAAAACAATCATTAATGAATAAGAAATCCTTATGCTTCATAGTTCTCTTAGCCTAATACACTTCTTAACTCGTTAAATCTATGCTATTTGGTATACACTCCTATGTCTAACTTATCATCCAGATTCTCAATCTGCTCTTAACTTAATCTCTAGATCTAACACACTTCTGTTAGAACACTGCGCGTCTTTCTTAACTTTTCTCTTACTAACCAATCTACTTCCTATCTTTAGCCTTAA
The DNA here is from genome assembly GCA_949750685.1 of Vernicia montana. Taxonomy (NCBI): domain Eukaryota; kingdom Viridiplantae; phylum Streptophyta; class Magnoliopsida; order Malpighiales; family Euphorbiaceae; genus Vernicia; species Vernicia montana. Next base: position 13,244 of record CATKHJ010776974.1, on the reverse strand, counting down.
CATGAAGTGTCTTTCTATCCTTCCTAGTAAGCCCTAGTTCTGATATTACTCTAGTAAAGTACCAGTCAACTTTCTCAACTTTTCTTAATCCTCCAAACCCTTTGCTTTAATTTTAACTTAGCCCTTTCTATAACTTTTGCTTTGATATAATTCCTTTGCTCTGATACCACTCTTATCAAAGCACTGTTTAACCTTTCTAACTCTCCCTTTTCTAACATTTTCTCTAATACCACTCTTGTCACACCCCATCCTCAGTACTCTCTTAAAATCAGCTCGTCAACTAGCTCACATGTCCTTTGTTTGAACAAGGCGTAAAGGTCCTAAGGTATAGGTAGGCTTAAGGCCACATATCACCTCGTAGAACCCTTATATGCCCGGGATATAATCTCTTCTTCAATCATGCTCGACTAATTGAAATTTATGTGGGCCAAACTTATAATCAACAATAAAATAATATATCGAACTTAGGGGAACATCTTCCGTGTTTTATTCATATAAACCACTTCATTACATAAACATCACTTACAATCCATACACTTTTTATTATAATTATGAATATTAAAATTAAAGACTTAATACTCTATGTCTAAGTTTTAACTCTAGCTCGATACCTTCCTTATCATAAATAGAAAGTCTCTTCACTATTTGATGAGGGTTATACCTTCACCTTTTAACTTCTCTAAGATCGTTCCTGAGACCTTCTAAGCTAAATCTTGAAATTCATAGACGATGTGGTGAGCCGTCAACTCAGTAAAATCATAGAAATGAATTAGAAATAAAGATTTCATAAAAGATCAGAATATCAAAGAGTTATAATCATATAAAGCACTTTAAGAGATCCATGCAATAGGAATCATAAGGTAATCATGAGGATCGAAGATTTATATATGTGTGTGTGTGTGTGTGTGTGTGTGTGTGTGTGTGTTCTTTCACATAAATTGACATTAACATGCATTTGTGAATCAGGTTTATATTATCCACATTACTGCAAACCTCACATCATTATCTATAAGAGATCAAATGGTAGGACGAATCACTAATCCATATGTCTTTGCAATTGTAGCACCATCATATATCATTGCGCTATAAGTAATAAACCATCAAAGGCACTATGAGCTGACTCACTCTTCATAACTATCATGAACTGCTATATGTCCAAGAAACATCTTCACATGCCTGCGAGAATACGTCTAACTTAGTTTATAGACTCGATCAGTCAAGTCACTAGTTAGGCATTCTATCAATTTAACATTCAACAAATATATAACAATAATACTTTAAAAGAAACTTTTCAAATGATTTCATTTATAAAAATAGCCCAAATGACTTCAATTACAATAGGATGACTTTGGTCCAAATGACCTTCATTTATTACAATGGAATTGGCTTCGATTATAATAAAACATATCTGATTACAATAAATACTATCAAGTATATAATAATATAGCTTTGGTCTGAATGACCTCACTTACAGATTGATGGCTTTAGTTCAAATGGCTTCAGCAATTTCACTTTTTGATAGAACTTACAAAGAAATATATTAATAAGTTACCCACCGTTGGTGATGGTAACAATAATACTAATGAAAATAATAAAAACATAGGAGGTCAGCAAAGCAATGGAATTCAATGAAATGCATGAAAGAAACTTTATCATATTGTTCATGCATTTCTACATTTCTATAATCTTACCTCAACACATATCCATCCTCAGTTTTGGCTTTGCGACACTCCTTAGGTTCCTTTTCTACTTTTAATTTCTCCATCATTTTCGATGGCAGCTTCTCCAATAAAGATCAAAGTCATCACCATCAAAATCCCCACCAATGGCTCCCTAATAACTCCCTAATCATTCCATACCAAGGCATCACTACCTAGGCTTTGATCATCATCAAGCTCAGCTTCGCTCATCCTTGGGCTCACTTGATCCACCTATCTATCCTTTGAACCCACTTGAAGATCTTCTAAGAAACTTGGAAAAATCATCTACCTCTTAAATTTTGGGTTTTATTTACCGAATGTCTATTAACCTTATAGAAAAGGTTTGATGAAAGAGGTTTAAGTTTTGAATCAATTTCTACTGAGTTGCAGAGAAAAACTCAAAATTTAAGCTTTTAGAAAGAGAGTGTAACCGTTCAATTTTGAAATTGATTGTTTCTTAAGGTCTTAAATAGAAAAGAAGTCATTATGGCTTCTATTATGAAAAGATATAAAACTGGTCAACAGCTACTTGTAGAAAAGACAGTTTACATTGGAAACGTAAACTTTATCGGAAATAGTAACTTTTTTTTGGAAAGGAAATTATGTCATTAATGATTTGTCAAAGGTAAATAACTTTCCACTTAGCTATACTTATCCTTTTCAATATAAAATATCTAACTCCACTAATAACTCTCACTAAACATATACGAACCTATCAGTTTGCCTCGTAGTCATCTACTGATACCAAATCCTTATCATTGAGTCCACAGCTCATCTTCGTTTTACTCATATTAGGTTCTACCAACTCCTCTTCATATTTCTATAAACATCCTTGGCCTCATCATTAAATTTCTAGACTCGTCTTACATTCGATTCACTCATCTCGCTAAACCAAACTCAAATGTTATCTAACTATTATTAAGTCCTTCGCTCATCTGACTCTATATCGGATTTGTCTACTTCATAGATCCTCTTTATCAATTAACTCATACATATTCCTCTTTATGTCATGTCTCTCATCATTTCTATTATTTCTTATACAATCTCTTCCACGATCTAGCCTCGTCTCTATGATTCATTCTCACTATATTCTCTCTTTTGTCACCAATCTGATACTAACCATCAAGACTCCGAATAATGTGTTGCTCCTCATCTTCGTTCTAATCTCTCATCTCCTCGCGTCCATTATGATAACTAATATATGAGGTATTACAAAAATTAAATCCTATGTTGTGAATTAACATTAAATAAGACAACACTTTAATTAAATAATTTAATTAATCACCTACTTATTGGTATAACTAATCTGGGAATTCATAATTATATCATTTCATTAGATCTGCATGACTCATCCTAGTCAATGCATTATTGTATTATTTGCATTAACATCTAATTTATAAGAATCTAGTTCACAGACCTATATTGAGAATTAAGAATTTACACATAATTAATAAGAACACTTACTCAACAAAAAGGCCAAACTTCTTCACAATTATTAAGCACATAAAGGTGAGCTTTACGCTGCCAATCATTAGAGAGCCATTGACAATCACCTTTACCCAAAGGACTATCGGCTTTTTGAAATATGGCAAAATCATTAATGCTATCACTTTCATCATGTCCATCATCATTTCGTAAAGGTTGATTTAATTTAGTGTCAATATCTTCTAAATATCTAGAACAAAATGTTAAAGACTCATCAACAATGTTAGCTTTAGCTATTGAACCTTATGGTTTTGCTTTGTTTCGCACTGATGATTTAAGAGTTCACAAATATCTTTCAATTGGATACATCCACCTAAATTATATTGGTCCTACAATATTGGCTTCACTTGGTAAATGTACCAATAAGTGCACCATTATATCAAAAAAGAAAGGTATGAATATAATTTCCAACTTACATAAAGTCAGTACAATTTGACTTTGGAGGCGATCCATATCGCTTACTTTTAAACTCTTACAACACAGGTCTTTAAAAAAGGCACTTAGCTCTACCAATAGCTCACATACTTCCTTTGGCAATAAGCCTCGAATTGCAAAAGGAAGAGCCATTGTATGAACACATGGCAATCATGACTCTTCATCCCTGATATCTTCTGCTCCTTGATATTAACACATTAAGATATTTTCGACAAATACCCATATGGAGTCTTCAAATTTGATAACATCTTGCATAATGCTTCTTTTTCATTATTAGATGGCACATAACGTACCATAGGAAGACATACCTTGCCTCTATCTTCAAAAGGTTGAAGCTCATGCCTTATACCCATACTAACCAAATCATATCAACTGTTCAAAGTATCTTTAGTTTTACCCTTAATGTTCATCTAAGTCCCTAACACATTATCACAAACATTCTTCTCAATATGCATGACATCTAGATTATGACAAATAAGAAGTGTTCTCCAATAAGGAAACATGAAAAAAATACTCTTTTTCCTCTAGTTGTCAATGTTATTTGATGAATCATATTTCCTTTTGATCCCACGGCTAAAAGGCATTTAAGTGAAATTAGCAAACTCTCTCAACAAGTCATCACCTGATAATAGTTTTGACATTTCTCTCATCTCTCTTTTACCATTAAAGGACTTGCTATTCTTCCACCACTTATGATTAATAGGTAAAAACTGACGATGATCCATATAACACATTTTCTTCGAACCCGGTAAATGAATTGCACTATTATGTTTACGGCAAGAAGGACAAGCCTTATATCCCTTTATTGACCACTCTGACAAGTCTGCATAAGTAGAAAAGTCATGAAAGTCCAAAGAACAACTGTATGTAATCTAAAATTCTATTTGCAATGTACATCATATGTCTCCACACCTTCCTCCTATAATTCCTTGAGCTCGTGAATTAAGGGTTGTAGAAATATGTCAATTCCCATTTCTGTACTATGTTCATCAGGAATAATCATTGACATCATGAGATAAGATTACTTCATACAAATCAAAGGGGATAAGTTATAGGGTATAAGAAAAACATACCAAATATTGTGTTGGGAGCTCAAGTTACCAAAAGGTTGGAATCCATCTGTTACCAGATCAAATCTAACATTGCGTGGCTCTTCAGCAAACGAGACATATTGCTTATCAAAAGACTTCCATTCAAGATTATCATATGGGTGCCGCATTATCCCATCATCGACCCTTTTCTCTTTATGCCACCTTAGAAATGAGGTTGTCTTAGTAGACATAAATAGCCTTTGTAACCTAAGCTTTAAGGGAAAGTAATGCAACACTTTATATGGAATTCTTTTACTACTATCTAACCCTTCACAAGATTTTCACTTAGATAAGCCACAAACTTGGCAGTGTGTTGCTTCAACATTTAGACCCCAATACAATGTGTAGTTATTCTTACACACATCATATTTCATATAATGAAGTCCAAGTTCAACTATGTACTTTTGAGCATTGTTGTATGAGTCTAGCAAAGTTTGATTCCCGTTTAGAATAAACCCTCTTAATAAGATTAGCAAATTGTTAAATGACTAGTTAGTCCACTTATGAAAGCTTTTCAGGTTAAGCAATTTAATAATTGTTGCTAATTTAGATAATTCACACTCAGGATGTAATTTTTTCGTAGCTTTCTTTAATAAATGATAAAACATCAATGCTATTAGGTTCCTCCGCATAATTCGCACCATTTGCATCATTGGTGCAATGCCAAGCATCATGCATTTCATTCACCATTCCAATCAGGTCATCATCAAAGGTAGGCCTATCACTAACATTGTGTGAACCCTTAATTTTTCACCCCCGACATGTGGTTAAACCTAAGAAACCTTTAGCAAAAGTGCGGCAATGAACCGAAAGAAGAACGGACGAAAACGGGCCCAAAAATAAAAATCGGTAGTGCGGTTGCCGCAAGGAAGCCCTGCGGTACCGCAAAGCCAATTTGCAGCAACATTTTGCTGCCGCAGGTGGCCTTTGAGGTACCATAGAGCCCCTGTGCGGTAGCACGTCTTAAATTTGAAAATCCCACATCGAAATTCATCTAGAATTATTTCCAACCCCTTCCACTATATATTCAGAACCCCCAACTCAGTTTTTCTCACCTCTTGACCTCCTCTTAAACTCTTGGCTTGCTTGATTAGCCATTGCATCAAGTGAACCATCCCCATAAGTTTGTTCTACCAAGGAACAAGCTCTCTAGTTTAAATTTTTCTTTTACATTTATTTTTATTTTTACTTAGCTATTGCTCCTTACTTTGCAAAGCAAATTGGGTTGCGGCTTTCCGAGCCAACCCTCTTCTGGAAGTCCGAGGCAAGTTCCCCGCCGTTCGATGCAAGTCCACCTTTGACCGAGACAAGTCTCCTTCTTCTCAAAGCCGCTCAAGCGCAAAGTAAGTTTCTTTTCCTTTCCCTTTTTCTTTTCACTATTTATTTATTTTTTCCTCCTTGGGATTATTTTTTTCATTATTTATTTATTTTTTTCCTCATCAAGATTATTCTCTTCTTCCCCTTTGTGCTCATTGCCTAATTCTTTTCTCTTAATTGATTCACTTAGGTTAGTTAATTAAAATCTAAAATAATTAATCTAGTAATCAATTAAAATCAATCAATCAAAACATGATAAAGTAGTTTGACTAAACAAACTCCTTTGCAAGAAGGGAGAACTGCGTGGGTTCTGATTCTCATTCAAAGGGATACACAGGCATGCTTAGTCCAAGCATCGAATCCAATTAAAATTAACCAACTTCTCTCCTCATCACTTTCTTCACTTTAATTTAATTTCTTTTTTTACATTAATTATATTAAGATTAGTTTAGGGAATGTGTGACTTCCCTAGAACCCATAAGGGCTAGAGGAGGTATCCTTTAATTTGAATTTTTGTTGTAACTTTATCTTATTTTTCTCTTTCTTTATTTCCTCCTTATTTCATTTATTTACATAAATCATGCATTTGTTATATTGTACATAATTCATGAAATTAATTTTAAGTCACGACTTTATTAAATGCAAACTAATTAAAATGAACCGAAAACCTAGTCCCCGAATCCTCTATGGTGTCGAGGCTAATGATCTTTTTCCTTTGAGATATAATTAAAGTCAAAATGGGTTTTTACCTTACATTTTCCCAAATAAAAATAAATTAAGGTGGTGACTCTAAATCAATTTTCAAAATCAATTAATCAAAGCCCGTGGGCTTCATCGTGAGTTCAAACCTAAATGAGCATTTCGATTCCCCTTTAGCGGATCAGACCGGTGCTCGGGCGCTGGGGACCACCTTCTTTTTAATAAAAGAAAATAAAGAGGACTAATAATTGGTTAAAAAGTTTGGCTTTTAATATAGTTGTGACTTTCATACATCATTTGCATAGACTCTTTGCCTCCAAACCTAGTTCTAGGAAAATAATAGATAGTGAGTAGCATCGAGTGGGTATCCTTCCTTAGGTCTATTCGCCTATAGTGAAATCATCCACCCCGCAACGAATCCTTTGATCCTTTCAAAGGTGTAACGAGCAAGCAAGTGCTGTTGGACCCATACAAGGCTCCATGACTCACATGTGGTTAGGTATATCGCTGCTCTAGTGTGACGGGTATCCAATTCAAACCACCCTTACCCTTTCATGTAATGAACTTAGAATCTGACCTTAGGTTATATGTACCATAATCAAAACCTTGCATAATTGCATCTTCATGAAATATTTTTCCTATGCATATCATGCATTCAAAATGTACAAAAAAAAATGCATTCATTTCAAGTGGAGCCTTGAACCAAAGAAGGGTCGAACATCCTCACCTTTATTCCAATCACCTTCTCCCCACAAACCTTAAACCATCACCCTAAACCTTTAATCTAAGCACCACCATCCTAATCCATTACCCATAAGCACCACCACCCTAACCCATTACCCAAAAGCCCAACACCCGTAGTCCATTACCTTTAAGACCGACCCATTACCCAAAACCTTAAGCACAACAACTTTGGCCCATCTTACTTTAAGCCCAATGACAGTTAGCCCACAACATCATAGGGAATCCTTTTCCCTCTGTGTCTGTATACCCCTACTCACATCACATTTTCATATCTTCATTCTCCACTCACTGGGTTTCTTTTGATTTTGCTTCAAGGTATCAATGGCTAACCCTACTGACATGGTTGCCCTGACCACACTCGTGACTAGTCTCTTTGAAAAGCAAGAGGAGAATTTTCAAGCTATTATGAATGCTCAACGGGCCCAATTCAAAGAACAAAGGCAATTCATTATTGAGGAAGTGCGGGCCATAATCAATCAAGCTAACCTGGACCAAACCACCCCAAATCTAAATCAGGCCAATCCTACTCCGGCCCAAGCCCATGCCCAAATTACCTCTGTGCCAAACACTTTCACCGACTCTAATCCTTCCTCTCCCTTGAATCCTTTTCAGGGTAGGAAAATTTTCTCCCATCTAGACACCAAGTTGCTCATGGAAAATTTTGAAGCGATGGAGAAAGCCATCAAATCCTTAAAGCACCGGAATGACCTAATTGATGTGGACAGCTTAACCTTATTCCCTAATGCTAAGCTTCCACCCAAATTCAAAATGCCTGAACTTGAGAGATTTGATGGAACCACTTGCCCCAAGACCCATCTGAAGATATATGTGGGGGCAATGTAGCCTTTAGAATTTAACAATGAGTTCTTTGCTCAACTGTTCCAATAATCACTAACTAGTGCTGCCATGAGATGGTTCCTTTCACTGAACAAGAGTCAGACAAGGACATGGGATGATGTCTGTTATGCCTTTATCAAGCAATATCATTACAACAGTGAAGTGGATATCACTATGCGTGACTTGAAAACTACTAAACAACTTCCCAATGAGTCCTTCTCCCTGTTCTTTACAAGGTAGATGGCTAAAACTACTCAAATGGTAAACCGGCCAACTGAACAAGAACAGGTGGATATCCTTGTCAAGAACCTACTCCCAGCTTACCAGGCCCATCTGCTAACCCCATACCTCCCCACCTTCAAAGCTTTGATTGCATCAGCTTTGAAGGTTGAAGATTATATCCAAGGCAAGTCATCCCAAACTAGATTCTCCACCATCGATTTGAATAGTGATGAAGAATCTGAACCCCATGACCTTTGAGGCTAAGACCGACATGCCACCTTCATTTTCAAGCCAAATCCATCACTATGATCTATGCATCTTCACCAAAGTGGAGCCAGACCCCACCTTACCTTTGCCCAAGTAGCATTTTATGGAGGATTTCAAGCTCAACTGATTTGACTTTTCTGAAATTGATTCCAAATCCAAGTCCGAGTCCAAATCCAAATTTGAGTCTAAGTCCATGTTCAAATTCCAAGTTTGAGTTCGAGTCTGAGTCTGTCATTTTTGTATTCTTCTTTTATTTTGTACTATTTTCTCATTTTGTAATAAAACATTTATGTTTTTCGTGCACTTATCTTTTCTCGCCTTTCTTATTTTGTCTAAAATAGTTGTGTTTCAAAAAAAAATTAAGAAATCAATGGATTTTGGCAAACATTTGCATTTCACCATAATCTCCACCATGATTTGGAAAAATACAAACTTGAGGTATTCTTGTGCCCTCATCAGCAACCGCTTCACCAGCTCTCAACCAAAGGATAGTCAAGATAATAAAGAACACCAAGTGATGATCTCTTCAGTTAGAGCAGTTGAAGCAAAAGGCAATCTAATGAAGTTACCCATTGCACTTTTGGGTAATCAAACATAGCACCTCAATAAGGGTCAACAATCTCAAAAAGAACCTGTTATCCTCATAAGATTTCTCTTTAGACCAAAAATTCAATGGAATGGTCTAGACAAAGGTCAGAGCCCCAAGATGAAGGAAAGCAGTAGCCCAAATCATGGTGGAATAATTTTTAAAAATGCCAAAATTCATTGATTAGCTCATTAAGTTAAAAACCCGAAAGGGCGGATTAGGCAGAAATTAGAGCAAGCTCGTCGAGTTGAAAACCCGAAAGGGCAGCTTGAGCAGAAGTTAGAGCTAAAAAAAAATCATCCTAGTCAAATAATTATGTCCCTTATGCCCTTATCCCACATTAAGGGCATATCTTCTTAAGTCATCATCCTCCAGTTGATCCCTCATTAAGGGCTTGCCTTCCGAATCGTTTTCTGTCAGTCCATCATGTGTATGTCCTCCATATTGTCTTTTAGCAATCCGTCACATAGCCCTTATCATTCATTAGGGACATATCCTTCCTGCAATCCATCACGTAGCCCTTATCATTCATTAAGGGTATATCCTTCAAGTCGCTTGTCACGTCTTTTAGCTCAAAAAGCTAAAATAACTCTTATCATCCATTCAAGAGAACATCTATCAGATCGTCATCCAAATCAATCTAGTGTCTTCCCAAGAGTCTTGTCACTCTAAGAGTCTCTTCAATCTTAGACAATAAGATAAGTTATGCTTGTCTTCTCTATAAATCTTGCTACGATAGCAAAATCATACAACCTCCCCAACACTTTTCAAAAGGTCCAAACCTACCATCATTTCAAACCCAAGTCTCATTGGTAAAATCTCATCTTCCAAGGTCCAAGCCCACCAAAAATCTCAAGTTTCTCAAGACTCATGATACTTGAAGCCTAATGTCTTTGGCAAAGCCAGAGTCAAGCCATGACTCCCAAGACCTATCATCCTCAAACTGATTAAAAAGGGCACGAATCAGTCAAAGCCCATCCCATGCTTCTTTAGCAAATCATACCATTTTTCCAAAACCAAGCCTCATTGGCAAATTATATCATCCCTTAAGTCCAACTCCTTTGGACAAGCAAAATCAAACTCGTAGATCAGCTAGTCAAATCACCTACAAAAGCCATATCTAGTGGCAGACTCTTAACAGATGGGTCACACAAAAGCCAACCCACAATCTTCACCTTTGAAAAGGCCAAACCTAACCGAGCCTTCTCACATAATCTTCTCCAATGCCACACTTGATCGAGCCTTCCAGGATAATCTTTTCTGAGACTAAACTTGACCTAGCCTTCCAAGATAATCTTTTCTAAGGCCAAACCTAATAGATCTTTCCTACCTAATCTTCTCCAAGGCCACTCCTAATCAAGCCTTTTAGGATAACCTTCTAGGCCACCCTTAACATAGCCTTTCAAGATAACCTTCTAGGCCACACCTGACCTAGCCTTTCAGGATAACATTCTAGGCCACCCTTGATTGAGCTTTCCAAGATAACCTTCTAGGCCACACCTGACCTAGCCTTCCAAGATAACTTTTCCAGGCCACACCTGACTGAGTCTTTCAAGCAATAACCTCCTCCAAGGCAAAACCTGACCTAGCCTTCTAAAAATAAACCGTCTGAAGCTAAACTTGACCTAGCCTTCTAGGATAACCTTCTAAGATAAACTTCCAGTCCTGACTAAGCCGTCCAAGCATGACCTTCTTCAAAAGCCAAAATCTGACCCAGCCTTGACTTCTTCCTAAGGTCGAATAACCGAGCCACTTTTTCTCATCCTTCCAAAATGGGGGCACCCTCTCTTCCAAAATATCAACACTCTCATAACAAGTTGACCCTTCAAAGGTTCAAGGTATCTAACTCATAACATCTTTGCATATTCAGATGCATTTCATACTAAATAGGTCACTAATTTGAACTCCTGAAGCAAGACAGATCATCAATTTGAATTCCTAAATCAAGACAGATCATCAATCCGAATTTCATGAATCAAGACGGATCATCAATCCGAATTCCTGAACCCTTTCGCAATCAAATGGTCCTCCACCCAAACCAATCAATCTCAACTTTAGAATCAGACCCATCCTAGGATAGCTTTAGGATCCATACCTTAAATCTAAATTAGGTTTCTCTTATCAGACCCATTCTAGGATAGCCTTAGGATCTTTTACCTAAGAAGACCGGGAATATCACTTCCATTCCAATCTAAATCTCCCAAAGATACCTAGAGAAAGCTTCTTTTATCAACCAATTCCACCCACAAATATTTAGCAACGATCACCTAGACATCCACATGGTTCCTTTTCCATTTCCTTACCATCTTCCACCTAGAAACGTCTAATTTCTCAAATTAGGCGTCAATTTGATTCCCTTTTCCGTCCTCAGTTACCTTAAAGTTGAAAAAACCTTCACCTAAACATGTCTAACCTAGGCATCCTTCTGGTTCCTTTTCCCGCCTTTTATCCAAATCAGTCCCATCTTTCACTTAGAAATATCTAGCCACTGACCTAGACTTCCCTCTGATTCATTTTTCCGCCTTCATTTATCAGTCAACTTTTACCCATAAATGTTTAGAAACACTTAAATATCAATGTGGTTCCTTTTGCCATCTTTCTCAGATTCAATCATTTCTATCACCCAAACATTTCCAAATCTAGATTTAGACATCCCTTTGGTTTTTTTACATCTTCCTTCATCATTTTACCAACCCAAACATCGACCTAGACATCACTTTAGTTCTTTATTCCATCCATATTCCACGGGTTGACTGTCATCCTAATCGCCTTACAGACAAAGGCAATTCTGATGAGAGGGCAACTGTGAACTCTTAATTTTGCACCTCCGGCATGTGGTTGGACCTAATAAACCTTTGGTGAAAGTGCGGCGATGAAAGAAAGAATAACAGACAAAAACAAGCCCAAAAATAGAAAGCGGCAATGCGGTTGCCTCAGGAAAGCCCTGTGTTGCAATAATATTTTACTGCCCCGCAGAGCCCCTGTGCGACAACGCAACCTAAATTCGAAAATCCCACATTGAAATTCGTCTAGAATTGTTCCTAACCCCTTCCACTATATATTCAGACCCCCAACTCAATTTTTCTCGCCTCTTGACTCCTCTTAACCTTTTGGGCTTGATTAGCCATTGTATCAAGCGAATCATCCCCATAAGCTTGTTCTACCAAGGAACAAGCTCTCTAGTTTAAATTTTTCTTTTATTTTTATTTTTATTTTTGCTTTGCTTTTGCTCTTTGCTTTTCAAAGAACATTGGGTTGCGACTTCCCGAGCCGACTCTCTTCTCGCCGTCCGAGGGAAGTTCCCTTCCTTCCGAGGTAAGTCCGTCTCTGACCGAGACAAGTCTCTTTCTTCTCAAAGCCGCACGAGCGCAAAATAAACTTCTTTTTCTTTCCCTTTTTCTTTTCATTATTTATTTATTTTTCCTTCCTTGGGATTATTCTTTTCATTATTTATTTATTTTTTCCCTCTTTGGGATTATTCTCTTCCTCCCCTTTAGGCTCCTTGCCTAATTCTTTTCTCTTAATTGATTCACTCAAGTTAGTTAATTAAAATCTAAAATAATTAATTCAACCTGGTAATCAATTAAAATCAATCAATCAACTCAATCAATCAATCAATCAAAACATGATAAAATGGTTTAACTAAATAAATCCCTTCGTAAGAAGGGAGAACTGCGTGGGTTCTAATTCCCATTCAAACGGATACGCAGGCATATTTGGTCTGTTAAACAATTCAAAGAGAAAATACAAAATCATAAAGAGAGGAAATACAAAATCATAAAGAGAGGAGACTAGGGTTACATTAATAATGCATAACAAAAAGGGATACAAAAAGAATGAATTAACCTAAATATAAAGAGA